>PVKC010007584.1:0-29313 GCA_004027635.1 Crocidura indochinensis
CATGAACTCAGTATTATTTTCACAGTATCAGACAACTTAGAAGCTCTCCACAAATTAAGAGTGGCGCTGTAGGCACTGGGAGAGAGTAAGCAGTTAGATACCTGGGTTCAACACCCCACATTTGATAGCTGGAAGCTCCCAGAGAATTGCTTGGAAAGGTCCTCCCACACAGACACACTGAAATGATCCACATGTAATCAGACAACAGAACTCCTGAATCAGCCTTGCCTAATGGGCGCCCTCCCTGGGTGATCTCCACACCTCTAACATTCACACCATCAAATCTGTCTCCAGCCTAGATTTCCCCTGAGTTCCAGACCCATTTATAAAATTGCAGATTAGAAATTTACAATTGAGTGTCCCATACACTCCTCAAATTCAGCATACTGTCTTTTATGTATATTTTGTCTTGAATTGAACCTCGGTCCTAACATGTAAAACCTGTCAGGGCCTCAGTGATTCTACAGCAGGTAGGGCATTTACCTTGCATGCAGCCAACCCAGGTTCTATTCCCTTGTAACACCACTGTACCTTGAACTTGCCCCTGCCCTACCCTTCACACAATTTTTGACTGACATGCCTTCTCTCTATTACTACCTCATAAGGGTTGACATCTAGCAAAGACTAGGCCTTCTTTTAGCCCTCATTCCAACCCCATACACAAGACAGAAATGCATTCTGTCTTCATCATCACTGCATCTGTCAGCCATCACTGCCTTTTTCAGCCTTAGAGAAAAATCTCATTTTAAACCCTCATTCTCTAATAGGAATATCAAGATTCTGAGAGGTTGCCGTCTCCTGAGCTCCACAACTTCCCCGCCGTGATCCTAATGAATAGGCTCAGGTCTCCTGACCAGCTTCCCTCTTTTATCAGCTCGCTTTCGGTGATTCCTTGCCCTTCAGACACAAAGCAGAAAGCCAGTGACACAAGTCTGTCAGTGTCTCTGTTTCCACTCAGAGAGAGCGGAAATTACTAATGTCTTCCGTCTCTACAACATGGGGATTTTATTTAACTATGGTTGAATGTTGTCTGTAAAAATGCTTTGACTTCACAGAGGGATCCACCACAGCCTAGACTCAGTGGGCCACCGCTTTGATTTCAACTTCTCAGTTTACTCTCTCACTTCCTCTATTGACTTTTCCTCCCATGCAGCTTGCAGCCCAGCAGAAGCTGGAGGACAAAGAGATTCACAATTTCCTCTTCCACTCCAACTGCACTTCAGTGAGGAGGAAAGCGCTGTCAATAAAATATGACAAAAGTTCCTTACAGCAGCGTTAATAATCTCGCCAGTGATTACGAGTACTGGATGCAAATCAAAGGAGACTCAAGTTTAGAATCCCGCACTGGGAATAATTATGACACTACTCAGAAATTCCACGTTCGTCCATATGTACATATAGAAAAGATCCTGCCAAACCTAAAGATTTTTTTTTAATTTCAATGTTCTATTTTTAGAAAGGATGAAGAATGGATGACATAGTTCACTGTTAGAGAACATGCTTTATATGTTCTCTATAAATTTAGACATATTAACTTAATTAATACATTTAATGACTTTGTAAAATACCAGGACTAACTTGAGCAATAGCAATATCATAAAGAAAAGATTGGAAATTAAGGAACGCTAAAGAGAGGTAATAGTTAAATGCAAGATATGACTGTCTTGTATTAGAGATTTGTATTAGATGGGAAATGGTAGAAAGGATATTACTGAGTCAATTGACCAAATTGTAATAAGAGCAATTTTTATACAACTGTATCAATATTAAGCTTCTGGAAGCTTATCAACTGCCCCTACCCTTAGGAAATATGCACCGATGTATTTCAGGAGAAAGGCTCCTGAAATGTGTAATTTTCTTTCACATGGTTCAGAAAAGCCACATATGTGTGTGTGTGGTTAATAAGTGATGTGTGACTGAAAAGAGATTTGTATATAAAGAGAATAAGGTAAATTAGGTGAAATACATGTATTAAGTAAATAAGTGGATTTAGGTAAAGCATTTGCAGATAATATTTATACTATTTTTATTCACATTCTGTACATTTAAATTATTTCCTACTATGCTTCTCAAAAATTGTGTTATAAAGATTCAGCGTTTGTGATATTTAAGTTTAATTCACTATATTTTCGTCTTCTACCTATCCATATAACCATTTGTCTGTAGATCTGACCCTATCTTCATTTTGTCCTTGGAACTGGTAAAAGCTACAGGGATTAGAAAGAAAATTAGGTGATTGTTTAATTTAAATACTAGTCCAAAAGGGACACCTTAAAAATAGAAATGATACTAAAAATCAAAATTCTGACAGTCAAATGAATAGTAGCAATGAAAGGCAAAATGGGATTTTTTGGACTTTCAAGCAGGGACAGAATCTGAGCTAGCCTGGTGAATGGAGACTGGGTCTGGAAAGAAGCAGAGTGTGGAATGGGCAGTCCAGGTAGGCAGGAGAAAATGGCCTCCTCCCATTGTGAGCTGTCTGAAGGGGAGGGGACAAAGATCAGAGGAGGAATGTAGATTGGGGTAACTGGGTAGACCTGGAAAGGTCGGGTTAGGGAGTTTGGGCAGTATTCCAGAGGCCAGAGATCAGCAGTGTTAGAACTGGGTTCTGTTTTCTGAACAGCACAGATAACACTGGAAGAGGCCTTTGATGCAAAGACACCAAGAAGTCTCTAAGATAGAGCCATAGAAAACAGAACTCTCTCTGGAGCAAATTTGGTACTTACTGTTCGCAACTGAGTGAACACTTTAGTCAGATAATCATCTGCCTTGTCTATAACACTTGGCTGTTTCCATTTCATGCAGAGAGAATGGAAAAGTGTTTAATTAACAGTTTATTGATTTATCATGGTGTTATAATACTACCTTGATTTCAGCCTCATGCTTTGTTTTGTGTAGAAGCCTCCTAGAGAGAATAGAAAATGTTGAAGAAAGGTAAGAGCATTAATTTTGTCGAATTGAATTAGGAAAGCTGAGAGGGCCCAGCAATTATGCTAGCTTCTGTCACAATAAATTCAGTGATTTAACAGTAAAATTCCATTTCTCTTTCATCCTTTTTGTACATATATGCAGCCACCTTAGTAGATCTCCTCTAATAGATGAACTCAGGAACCCAGGCAACTTCTGTCCTATACATGGCCTCCACAGGCTCCATGGAAAGGAAAGACTAAGAGGGTTGATCACACTAGGAATTTGTGGCCAATCCCAGAGACAACGACCATATACACCATTTCTATTCCTGTGTCAGATCCTACTTGTATGCAAATGACCAGATTTCAGAAACCACTAGAATATGCAGTTTTTCTGTGTACCCTGGAAGAGGAAATGAGTTGGTGAATTCTTGGTTCCCCCCAAAAGCCAACTCTGAAACACGGATGTGGGTACTAATAAGTTAGGTGAGAGTTGGTCTCAGAACACCAGGAGGTGAGTAGGGAAGTGAAACAGGAAATGGCCACACAGCATACATTAATATGTATATTTTGGATACCTCAGACTCACTGCTGATAAACTGATAGAAGACTATAAAACAAGCCTCCAGATATCCCCCTAAATAGCAAAGAGGCTGCTATGTTTATTTATCCATCAACTTCTGCCTGTTGATTAAGGACAGCTCTCTGGGAAATTAACTCTCTGGCATTTCTGGCAAGTAAGCAAGCATGCTCCAGTGGCCAGAGAAAGTCCTCAGGCTGAGTCACATGTGTTTGTGCGTGATGCCAAGACTACATCTGAGTGGTTAATAGTGAGTCCCTCTAAAGGGAACATGACAGTGAGTACCTTTCCGTATCAGATAACTCCTAAGGTCTGCTCTTGGGAAGCCAGAATTCACCTCCTGAGGCAATGACTGTGGGATGAGTCCTCAAAAGGTCAGTGAGTTCTTCAGTTGGGCCCAAGGCAGTGCATTTCTAGAGGAGCATTGGGAAATCCTTCCCATTCTCTGCTTCAGCTTCCATCATCTCACTTCTCTTGCACGCATTCTAGTAAAGTCGCCCTCTGAAGTTTATCACTTACTTCCTTCTTCCAATCTCTCTACCTCCTCAAGTCTTCAACTTACCCTCCTGTTTGGCAAATGTTATCATTTCCTTCTTAGAACACCCTTCGTTCTTCTGTGAGTCCTCTCTTCTAAGATTTCTTCTGACTTCTTGGGTGCTATATCTGCACCTAGTCAACAGCGCAGAGAACTCTTCTTTAGAGGCACAGTTGTTTGAGTTCCTTACACCAACACTTTGAGAATAAAGCAGGAGTGGTAAGTCAACTTGCAAGTAATGGCTGCATGAAGCCTTATGTATTGAGAAGGATCCTGAGATGATCTGGACAGTTGACTTGATCTTGTTAGCCCCAGGTCTTGGCACTGGGACTGGCAGCCTGAGTTTAGATATTAGTCAGCTCTGATGCAGATATTTTTCAAGTTCCCATCTTACATGATCTTCTTTGACAATCTTGTCTACTCCCAATGTGTTACTTATCATTTCAATATAGACACCACCTAAATGCTTATGTCTATTCATAACCTCTCTAGGGAGAACCAAACTAATATTTCCAGCTCTCAGGGGGTGGAATATATTAACCTTAATATTTAGTTTCTAATTGCAATCTCATCTGCAAACTTCATGCCACAGGATGACTTTGCCATCTCTCAAAAAAAAACATAGCTTAGAACCTTGGAAGCAACTTCAGTCTCATAGTCTTTCATTCCTAATTTTTCCTATCATTTACCATTGTAGGCAATAAATTATATTAGAATTCATCGTTTACTCTCTCTTCGCCTAAACATCATGGGTTCATTATACAAGAGAAGCAGATATAATTCATCTTGCATCTCCAGCTGCCAAAAGTGTTTTTGGGTCAAAATAGACATTGAGTAAGTGCCTGAGGATGTATTACATATTTACATTTAAATAATTTATGGGTTACTATAAAATTTAATGCACAAATTATGTGTATTTATATTGCTTCTTTAAAAAAATTCTTCTACCCTTCTTTCCCCACATCTCTAATTTGAGCACCAATCTCAGTCTAGTCAGTTGCTGCACAAAGATAACTACATATCCCAGGTCCACCTTCATCCTTATTGTCACAAGCCTGTATCTCCTGAAAAACAGACTGTGGGACAGAGAGTTGAATGTAGGAAATTTACTAAGAACAATACCTGTGGAGAAGTGATGGATGTACAATTGGACAGGAGGAGGTGGGCTGCATTAAGTTACAATCAAGACTGGTTTTTGGCGAACTCTACAACTGAAAAGGGCCTTCAAAGGTTTTTCAAATTGGAGAACATATCTGAACCATTGTAAGCCCCATTGCCCAATCATGGAACATTCACAGAAATAACAAAAGAGAGTGATTTGAGGATAACATACTCTTCATATTAGGGAAAGATCCAAATTAGAGAAAGATTAAAAAAACACCCAGCTGAGATCTATCAGGCCCCAAACATTCCCAATAGCTTAGTGAAGGAGTGTCTGGGTCCTGAAGAGGGTCTTGAAAGTGTCCCACAGTATCCACATCAGTGTTCTGGTTCATGCTTGTAGAAACAGCCGGAAGCATAGTGAAGCAATCTCAGTGCCCCCAGCCTCATTTTTTCCCATTTCTTTCCCTGCCACCCAGACTAATTTTTCAAAGTCCATCTGATGTGTTCTTATGCTCAAGAGCCATCACAACTTACAATGTGGTATGTACAAATCCATTTGTGTGGGTGGGAGAGAAGGGGATTGACCGCTAATGGGGAGAGGGGTGTGCACATTTACACATAGATTGTGTCTCTGGGAAAATCCATAGAGACAGAAAGTAGATTAGTGGTTTCCAGGGGTTAGCATCAGAGGGAAAGGGGAGTGACTGCTAATGGGTGTGGGGGTTTTCTTTTTGGGGTGATGAAAATATTCTGGAATTAGAGACTGTTAATAATTGCACAACTTGTGAATATACTAAAACCCACTGAAGTTTACACTTAATTTTTTATGGATTCAATGAGCAATGTTTTATTTGTTTGGAGAATAAATAACTTTCCAAGTGGTGTTCAGAATCTAGTCCAGGTTTTGCTCAGGCATGATCCTTCGCATTGCTTGGTGGGCGGCTTGCAAGACATACACTGTAGTCCCTCTACCGTCTCTTTAGCCCTTGAAATTTATTTTTTAAATGATAAATTTCATGACTTCTGAGTTAAATATTTGTTCATCCGTGGTGAGAGGGTGCATTGGTGAGAGGTGATATATATTATATAAATGAAACCCAACAACAAACAATTTTGTAACGAGGGTGCTTAAATAAAGCAATTAATTTTTAATAGATATCTCAGAATTGACATGTGAAAATGATAGCAGTGCTTATATTAGGTTTGTGTCCCTTAGTATTGAAATTTTTAGATTTTTTTAGCTTACAGGGACATCTTTTTCAGATTCATTTGAGACAAGTGAGAATTCTCTCTTCCAAATTATCTTTCTTCTTTAAGAACCTTTGAAATTGCATCCCTGCAGGTAGAGGGAAGAATAAACTTGCAGAGACTAGTTCAGCCCCTTTCAGAGCAGGGCCCTGCGTGACTGACACTCTGCTTCACTCCCCAAGACTGTCTCTCTACCCCTTATTCAGTCATTTCTGGTTTCTCCATTCAACAGTGCGCCTTGGGCTTCCTGTCTCTGAGGTTCTGTTCCCCACCACCCAACCGCACCCCACCCCCTTTCTTATTTCCTCTCCTACCCAGTCCTATTGCAGAAATATTTCCAGGGCCAGATCAAATCTCACTTCCCTGAAGTGGCATTTTAAATCTCTCTTGCACTCTCTTTCTGTCTCTCTCTCTTTGTGTCTCTCTCTCTTTCTCTCTCTTCTCTCTCTCTAGACCTTCAAAACACTTCGTTTAGCATCTATTTTTATAGCATTTATTTCTTCCTGCCATTTTATTTAATCAGTTGTGCATTTTTCCTTAAGCTGATTCACCTCTGATTACTAGATGTGGCACATGAAATAGATATTCAATCAAACTTAATTTTTGGTTTAAGTTGCTTTAAAATGCAAATCCACATTCCTTTATTTGCTCAGGTAAGTGTTCACTAATGGAATACTGCCTATTAGGCTGTAGTGCTGAAGTCAGAAAATATCCTGACTTTTATAGCACTTGCTTTGATGATTTTTTTTCTGCCTCTAACATTTTGCTTTTAACACTGGGATTTACAGTTCTGTTCCTAATATGGATTCCATGCATGTAATGTGGCAACACCATCCCTTCACCACTCTTTCCTTCACTATTGACACTGTGTCCTCCACCTTAAAACCCCACCCAACCCCCTAGCCATGGTTAGCTCAGTTTTCTAGACCAGTTCTCAGGGAACCTACTTTTTTCACTTTCAGTTTTATTTCTCTATGACATATATAGAGAAGTACAAACAAATCTTGAGTCTGAACCTCAATGACGTTACTATAAGTGCACTCCCATGTAGTCGCCACCTCATATCTAGACAGTATTGTCCTCAGTGCTCCCTCACAGCATTTTCCTACCCAAAGGAAACCACTATTCCAGTACCTGCCTCCAACGGTTTATTTTGCCTATACATGAATGACATAACAGTGAAATCATATAGTAGGTTCCTTTATGCCTACTTTTTTTTTTTTGCTTATCATACTTTCTTTGAAATGTATCCAAGTGGTGTATGTAATTCATTCGTTTTACAGCAGTGTGTTATTATTCCACTGTAAAATAATCCATTAAATATTCCCTAATTTGTTTATCCAATCTCCTATTAATTGATAGTTCATTTGGTTGCAGTTTGGTGCTATTATGAATAAAGTTATAATAAATGTTCTTCTATAAGGGTTTTAATGAGCATAAATCCTCATTGCTCTGAACTATATAATCCTAGGAATGGGATTTCTGGGTCATTGGTAGCTTAAATATATATTGTCCAATAGTAAGGCTCTTGTCTGGCACAAGGCATACCCAGGTTTGATTCTCTGCATCCTATATGGTCCCCTGAGCACTGCTAGGTGTAATCCCTGTGTGTAGAGTCAGGAGTAACCTCTGAGCATTGCCAAGTATACCCCAAAACTCAAAATCATGCAAAAAGGAGTTTCTTGTAAAGCTATGTGCCAAAACAGTTAGCTAGAGCTTAGGTCTGTAGAAAAATGATGGGAAAGGTAAAAAATCATGTATGGCCTTTGAAATTCCCTCACAAGAGCTAACAAAACCAGGTTTTTCTATACTCACTTATATAGTCATTGCTTGAGGATTGCTGCTGACATAGGTGTAGAGAGAAATGCTAATTTCCCTGGCACTTCTGGCCTTTAAATGACCTTCCACAATCTTGAGGGTGGAGGAGAGAAAAGCCTTTAGGGACGGGGATGTAGATACAGGTTTTAAAAATAGGAAAATATGGGATGAAGTATACTGAAATCTTAGCTATTCTTTTTTACATTAGTTTTACCTGCCATCTATTTAAATATTAATTACATATGCATTTCTAATAGGTTGCTTCCTTTCATTACAAAATTTTACAATCTTTCTCTTTATTTAGATGGTTAAGCTCTTCCTGTGGACATTGTTCTCTTTGACTCTTGGCCTCAAAGACAGACCCTGGAATTCACCCTTCTCCACTACCCTGATTATCATCAGTCATTTGACCACCTTCATTCCCAAGGCAAGCCTCTATAGATATCTATCGTTTACTTTGGCTTTTCTTGGACTTTATTCTTTAAACATTCCACATAGCAAACTGCCTTGTGAGTAAGAGACTCTGCATTGAATGTGCGGAGATTGTTGAGAGACTATTCATTGCCTTTCTGATTGGAGCCATCAGAACCTTGTGTTAGATCTGAGATCAAGTCTTGCTGACCCCTACAATGCTCCCAACTCTTTGGTATTTCCTGAATGCTTTCTGAAACCTAAAGTCTCATCTTCTGTACCAGTTATCAGTCACCATATGAAAGGGTATAACAACCCCCCCAATTTGGTGTCCTTAAACAGTAAAATTTATTTAGCCTACACATATGTAGCTTGGAATTAACACTGCTCTGAGGAGAGTGTTTCTAGTCTCAGTTGGACTCTTTCAGGTGGTCTAGGATAACCTCAGTTGCAGGGATTGGAGAAACTCAACTCCGTTCCTTGTGTCACATTTTTCAGCTGCATGGCTGTGGCATGCTTCATGGAAAACAGAAAAGCAAGACAATGAAAATACTCAAGGTATCCTTACTTGGAACTGACCATATTCTTGGAAATTAATACTTGGAATTTATACCATATTGTATTGAATATGGAGCAACACCGATTTATGACTAGAAAAATAGATGCTGCCCCTTTAATAAAATAAATCCTAAATCCATGTGGTAAAAAATGAGGATATAGAAAAGAGATGAAAAATCAAAACTCTTTATACTATCTGTCATATTTTATTACTTGACTTTGACTTACAATATTGGGTGCATATTCCTTTTTTTCTTTCAGTTCTGTGTTTCTGTCTTAGAACATCTAAGCAGCAGTGCCTTAATAAATATTCCATTATTTCTCTATTTCCATATTTGTAGAAATCTAAAAATAATTACAGAAAATATGATTTTGGTCATAAATATCCCAGCAGAATTTTAACATTTTCATTATGGATTAGATAACATGGTTATAGTCATGCAGACATTTCTGGATTTGATGTACAAAGTTACTGTACCTTCACTCCAGCAAGACTCTCCACAACTGTTCTAGTAGTGTTACTTTCCAGTCCATCTCTCCAGCCCCTCCCTCAATTCCCTTCACCTACTACTTGATGCTGTCAGTTTTTTCAGTTTCATAATCCAAGGCCCAGGGTTTTCATTACAGATTTTTTAAACTATCATCACTAGCTACAGATCCACCAGAAACAGAAGTTAGACAAAATCATACTCAATAAATCTTAAACAAGACAAAAATAATAAGTAGTACAGTTTATTCTCTTTCTGCATTTGATGTCTTCCTGGGTAAAGAATCAGGGCAAGAAGGTGATTAAATTATGTACCACTTATGAAATGGACTAAAGAAATTGTCACCATTATCATTGCTGCCAGGGCCAAATCGTATTAAGTCAGGATAAAGGGTTACTAAATTATCTTTTTTAAACAGGGTGTCTCCTCATGAGGCATCTCTGCCAGTGACATCACCAGGAACACCAAGTACAGATCACGAAGAGAACATTTTAAAAAACACTTATAATGATGATAATCTTGTGAATCAAAGTGCCCTGCTCTGCTCTGCTCAGCACTGTTTCTGTCTTGTGTGAGGTGTGGTTCTGAATTTGATTTACTGCCATGTGGTGTGTGGGTACAGCAGAGGGCTCCAGTGATGGCCTCAAACATCACTATCATACACAGGAAACATAAATTTGTGGAGAGGAAGAATGACGTGAAGGCAATTTGTTTCAGGGCCGGAATAATAGCACAGTGGGTAGGGCATTTGCCTTGCACATGGCTGACCCAGGTTCAATCCCCAGCATCTCATATGGTCTCCCGAGACTGCCAGGAGTGATCTCTCAGCACAGGGAAAGGAGTAATGAGTAGGAGAAATAGAATGCCTGTCTCAAATACAGACAGGGTGTGGGGGAGGAAGCAGATAGGGGGCATTGGTGTTGGGAATGTCTCACTTAGTGAAGGGGGTGTTTTTTGTATGACTGAAACCCAACTGCAATCATTTTTGTAATCACGGTGTTTAAATGAAGACATTATAAAAAGATATTCTGTTGGGGTCAGAGTGATACTGCAGGGTGTGGCCCCCAAACAACAAAAACAAAAACATGTTCCTAGTTTCCTGCTTCAAGAAAGGGAAGATGTAGACTGGAATAAAAAAAAACAGATCTCTAGGGGCCCTGGAGATAGCATGGAGGTAAGGCGTTTGCCTTTCATGCGAAAAGGTCATCAGTTCGAATCCCAGTGCCCCATATGGTCCCCCGTGCCTGCCAGGAGCAATTTCTGAGCATGGAGCCAGGAGTAACCCCTGAGCGCTGCCGGGTGTGACCCAAAAACCAAAAAAAAAAAAAAACAGATCTCTGAAAATTTTCTTTTTTATTATTTCTTTTTTTAAACATAGTGATTACAAGCATTAACATTGTCATGGTAGTTGTTAGTGTAGATATTTTTCTAACTGCACTCACCACTCTTTGTGGTAAGCTTGAGCCAGTCCCTCCCGCCATCATCTCTGGGGATTATAACAATAGTGCCTTTTATTTTTCTTAAATAACATAGATCAGTGACATTATTCTGTGTCTCTCTCTTTCCCTCTGACTTATTTCACTCAGCATAATGATTTCCATGTACATCCATGTATAGAAAAATTTCATGACTTCATCTCTTCTGACAGCTGCATAATATTTCATTGTGTATATATACCACAGTTTCTTTAGCCATTTGTCTGTTAAAGGCATCTAGGTTGTTTCCAGAATCTGGAAATAGAGCTGCAATGAATATAGTTGTGAGGAAGGGATTTTTGTATTGCGTTTTTGTGCTTCTAGGGTATATTCCTAGGAGTAGTATAGTTGGGTCATATAAGAGCTCAATTTCTAGTTATTTGAAGAATCTCCATATTGTTTCCCAAAAAAGCTGGATTAGATGTCATTCACACCAGCAATGAATGAGAGTTCCTTTCTCCTCACATCCCACCAACACTGATGGTTCTTGGTCTTTGTGATGTGTATCAGTGGTGTAAGATGGGATCTCATTGTTGTTATAATTTTCTCTCATTTTGTGGATGGCTTTTGTATCCTAGGCACTATTATCTTTGATGTACAGAAGCTTCTCAGCTTAATATAGTTCAATCTTTTTATCTCTGCTTACAGTTGTTTGAAGAGAGCTATTTCCTCTTTAACGATGTCTTTAGTCTCTCTCAATGTCATGGAGTGTTTTACCTACATCAGTGGTCGGAAACCTGCAGCTCATGAGCCACATGCGGCTCTTTACACATTTAATGTGGCTCTTCTGTGTGCCGGGCGACTGCTACAGGAGTCAGGACTCCGCTCCTAGCCTCTGTCAGTGCGCACCCTGTGTGGCTCTCAAAATAAATTTCAATTGTGGTTTTGGCAAGATTTGGCTCAGTTGAAAAAAAAAGGTTGCCTACATGTTATTCTATATATCTTATGGTTTTAGGTCTGATGTCTAGGTCTTTAATCCATTTGGGTTTGACATTTGTGCATGGTGTTAGATAGGGGTCTGAGTTCGCTTTATTTCAAGTGACTGAGCAGTTGTTCCAACATCACTTGTTGAAGAGACTTTCCTTGATCCAATTTGCATTTCTTGCCCCTTTATCAAAGATTAATTGATTGTATGTCTGGGGAACATTCTCTGAATTCTCAAGTCTATTCCACAGATCTAAAGGTCTGTCTTTATTCCAGTGCTTTGCTGTTTTAATGATTATAGCTTTGTAATACAATTTAAATTTGGGAAAAGTGATGTCCCCCATACTTCTTTTCTCAATGGTTGCCTTTTGAGGGTGGTTATTGTTTCAAATTAATTTCAGGAGTGCTTGATCCACTTCTTTGACGAATGTCGTGGGTAGCCTTATAGGGATTGCATTAAATCTGTACAATGCCTTGGGAGTATTGACATTTTAATGATGTTAATCCTCCCAATCCATGAGCAAGGTATGTGGTCTCCATTTCTTTGTGTCCTCTTTTATTTCTTAAGCAGAGTTTTGTAGTTTTATTTGTATAGGTCTTTCCCGTCTTTAGTTAAGTTGAGTTTGTGTTACAGTAATGTGAATGGGTTGTTTTTTAATGTCCATTTGTTTTCTATCATTATTAGTGTATAAGAAGACCATTGCTTTTTTGTGTGTTAATATTGTAACCTGTTATTTTGCTATATGACTCTATTGTTTCTAGAAGCTTTCTGGTAGAGTCGTTAGGGGTTTCTAAGTATAGTATAATGTAATCTGCAAACAGTTAGAGCTTGACTTCATTCTTTCCTATCTGGATGCCCTTGATATCTAATCACTATGGCCAGAACTTCCAACACTATGTTGAACAGGAATGGTGAGAGAGGGCAGCCCTTTTTTGTACCAAATTTTAGAGAAAAGGCTTTTATTTTATGTCTATTGAGAATAATATTTGCCATTGGCTTGTGGTAGATGGCCTTGACTATATTGAGAAAAGTTTCTTGCATTCCCATTTTTGAGAGTTTTTTTTATTAAGAATGGGTGTTGGACCTTATCAAATGCTTTCTCTGCATCTATTGATATGATCATATGGTTTTTATTTTTCTTTTTGTTGATATGGTGTATTATGGTGATTGATTTACTTATGTTAAACCATCCTTGCATTCCTGGAATGAAACCTACTTGGTCATGGTGTATGACCTTCTTGATGAGGAATTGGATCCTATTTGCTAGAATTTTGTTGAGGATCTTTACATCTGTGTTCATCAGGGATATTTGGCTGTAGTTTTCTATTTTGTAGCATCTCTGTCTGGTTTTGGTATCAAGGTGATGTTAGCTTCATAAAAACTATTTGGGAGTGTTCCTTATTTTTTCAATTTCATGAAAGATCCTGAAAGGAATTCATAGTAGTTCCTCTAGAAATGTTTGAAAGAATTCATTAGTGAATCCTTATGGGCCTGGGCTTTTATTTTTGGGAAGACTTTTGATTATCATTTTAATTTCCTCACTAGTGTTGGGCTTGTTTAGATATGCTAGATCATCCTGGTTTAACTGTGTAAGATTATAAGAGTTCAAGAATTTAGCCATTTCTTCCAGGTTCTAATGTTTCATGACATAGTTTCTCAAAGTAGTCTCTGATTAAGCTTTGAATCTCTGCAGTATCTGTAGTGATCTCCCCCTTTGGATTTCTAATCTGGTTTATTAAGTTTCTATTTCTCTCTGTTTCTTTTTGAGATTTGCTAGTTGTTTATTAAACTTGTTTATTTTTTTTCAAAGAACCAACGATATTTTAGAAACAACTTTTGATTTCATTGATCTTTTGAATTGTTTTTTGGATTTCCATTTCATTGATTTCTGCTCTAAGCTTTGTTATTTCTTTCTGCCTACCAATATTTGGTTCCTTTTGTTGATCATTTTCTAATTTTCTAACCTGTGTCATTAAGCTTTTTATGTAGGCCCCTTCTTCCTTTCTGATGTGTGCTTGCAGTGTTATACAATTTTCTTTTAGTACCGCTTTTGCTGTGACCCATAAATTCTGACAATTTGTTTCTTCATTGCCATTTGTTTCCAGGAATGTTTTGATTTCCTCTTTGATTTCATCTCTGACCCACTGGTTGTTCAGTAGTGAGTTGTTTAATTTCCAGGTGTTGAAAGTTTTTCTTCTGTGTCTCTTTGTAATTCACTTCTAATTTCAGTGCCTTATGATCTGAGAAGGTAGTCTGTACAATTTGTATCCTCTTGACTTTATGGAGATATGTTTTATGGGCCAACATGTGCTCTATCCTGAAGAATGACTCATGTGCATTGAAGAAGAATGTGTATCCTGTTTTCTGGGAATGGAATGTCCTATATACATCTACTAGTCTACTTTTTACTATTTCTCTTCTCAAGCTAGTATAGTCTTGTTGGGTTTCGGCCTGATTGACCTATCAAGGGTGGCAGGGCAGTGTTGAGGTCTCTCACTATTATTGTGTTGCTATTGATGTCTTCTATCAGATTTGTCAACAATTGTATTAAATATTTTGCCGGTTCCTCTTTGGATGCATATAGATACTGGCGTATGATTTCTTTCTGTTGTTCATATCCTTTGATTAGTATGAAGTGTCAATCTTTGTCCCTTGTAACTTTCCTGAGTCTAAAGTTTGTGTCATCTAATGGAATATTATGCAGCTGTCAGGAGAAATGAAGTCATGAAATTTTCCTATGCATGGATGCACATGGAATCTATTATGCTGTGTGAAATTAGTCAGAGGGAGAGAGAGACAGAATAGCCTCACTCATTTATGGGTCTTTTTTGTTTTTTATTTTGGGGGGTCACACCCGGCAGTGCTCAGGGGTTACTCCTGGCTCCATGCTCAGAAATTGCTCCTGGCAGGCACGGGGGACCATATGGGGCACCAGGATTCGAACTGATGACCTTTTGCATGAAAGGCAAACACCTTACCTCCATGCTACCTCCCGGGCCCCAACATTTATGGGTTTTAAGAAAAATTAAAGACATTGAAATAATTCCCAGAGTTGAAGGCCGGAAGGATCGACTCAAGATATGAAGCTTACCACAAAGAGTGATGAGTGAAGTTAGAGAAATAACTGCACTGAGAACTATCATAACAATGTCAGTGAGTAGATAGTGAGAACTATCATAACAATGTCAGGGATATAGAAAGCCTATCTTGAATACAGGCAGGTGGTGGGGGAGGGAAGAGATGGGGCATTGGTGCTAGGAAGGTTGCATGGGTGATGGGGGCTGTTCCTGTTATGACTGAAACCAAACTACAGTTATGTGTGCAATCATGGTGTTTAAAGAAAGAAATCATTTAAATAAAAAAGAAAAGAAAACTATCTGAGTGAAGTTCTAGCTTGTAAAGCTCACATATACAGCAAATTTCTCTTTTTAATATTAAAATTTCAGTGTTTTATTATATGTGCTACAAAAGCGAGCACAAAATTTCAGTGTTCATGAATAAAATAAAAGCATCATTTAATCAAAACTCAGAAGTTATAACTTAATTACCCAAGATTATAAATTCTCAGTAGCAGTGTTAGTAAAATAAAAAAAATAAAGTTTGTGTCATCTAATATTAATATAGCCAATCCAGTTTATTTAAGGAAATTGTTTGCTTGGATGATTTTCCTCCAATCTTTGCTTTTGAGTCTATGTTTGTTCTGACTATTCAGGTGTGTTTCTTGTAGACATAAGAATGTTGGATTCAGTTTTGTGAACCATTTTGCCACTCTGTGTCTTTTAATAGGTGCATTTAGTTGATTAACATTGAGAGATAATTAACATGGAATTTAGTGTCATCTTTGTGAAAAGTTTGGTGTCTGTTGGTCTGTCTTGTCTTTTAGCAGACCTTTCAGTTTTTCTTTTAAGGCTGGTTTTGAGTCTATAAAGTTTCTGAGCTGTTGTTTATCTGTGAAGCAATGTATACTTCCTTCAAACCTGAAAATGAGTCTGGCTGAATGCAGTATTCTAGGCGAAGCATTCATTTCATTGAGTTTTGTCAAAATATACCACACTACCTTCTGGCCTTAGAGTTCCTCTTGACAGGTGTGCTGTAATTCTGAAGGATGCTCCTTTGAATGTAATTTCCATTTTTGATCTTGCTACTTTTAGTATTCTATCCCTATCTATGGAATTCGTCATTGTGACTAGGATATGTCTTGGGGTGTTTTTTTCAGGACTCTTTTTGTACATACTCTTCGGACACGTAGAATTTGGTTGCATGCAGTCTTTAGCTCTGGAAATTTCTTTGCAAAAATGTCCTTGAAGGTTGATTCTTCCTGGAGATTTTCTTATGTTGTTTCTGTTGAGTTTATCAAAGACTTGTACTTTTGTATTTTTATCTGTTTACATTCTTTGAGTAATTTTTCCATTGAGTGATCATTTGCTTTTTCCATTTTTGTTTTTTGTTTTGTTTTTTTTTTGTTTGTTTTGTTTTTGGGTCATACCCTGCAGTGCTTAGGGGTTCCTCCTGTCTCTACACTCAGAAATTGCTCCTGGCAGGCTCGGGGGACCATATGGGATGTCAGGATTCGAACCATCGTCCTTCTGCATGCAAGGCAAACACTCTACCTCCATGCTATCTCTCCAGCCCCTGATCATTTGCTTTAAGGCTCTTATCTAATCTCTTCTGTTGTATGGAGTTGTTAATGCACCTTATCTTCCAACTCACTGATTTTGTCTTCAGCTGCTGTCACCTGGTTGGAGAGGCTTTCCATTGAAGTTTTCATTTTGTCTACTGAGTTTTTCAGATCTGTTATTTCAGTTTGGAGTTTTGTGATTACTATCTTTATAATCTCTTGATTCTTATTTTTGTTCAACTTGATCTATGGCATAGATTCTATGCTTTCTTTGACTTCTCTAAACTCCTTATATGAGAAGCAAACTAAGTGGTTGGCAGTTTTCAAGTCATCGGAACTGCCATCTTCATTCCCTATGATTGGACTTGGCCTGCGTTGTTTCCCCATTGTCTTGCTTGTAGTGTTGTTTTTTCTACGTGTAATTGTGAAGTTCATTGGCTAGAAGATGTATACGCCACAAATCAAAGGGGAGTGACTGAGTTCCTCTGGTACCACCCTTGTGGGAGCCTTGATGGGATAAGTTCGCTGGGATCATTCTCAGCCTCCTCATGAAGGGAATCAAGAAGTCAAAAAAATCAGATCTCTAAAATTTTCTCCTTAGAGAGACTAAGTTCTACACTCGTTTGCTGCATGTCTTTTGACAGATTTCTTTTCCCTTTAAGCTTCCATTTTTTGTTTGTATTTGATTTTTGAGGAACCACATCCAGCAGCGCTCAGGCCTTACTCCTGGCTCTGCACTCAGGAATTACTCATGGCAGGCTCAAGGAACCACAGTGGGTGTCAGAGATGGAACTCAAGTTGCTTAAAAAGAAAACAAAGGTCCTACCCTACCCTCTGTGCTGTACTATATCCTATATCTAGTATTTCTTCTGGCCCTAAGCTTTATTTATATGCAAAAGCACTACTGTTGAAATGACCTTGAAGACTTAATGGAATGGAGGAAATTCACTTGTATGCGTGGCACAAACAATAAATGTGAATTCTACATTTCTTTTCTTTTTTTTTTTTGTTTGTTTTGTTTTGGGGTCACACCTGACAGCTCTCAGGGGTTTCTCCTGGCTCCACGCTCAGAAATCGCTCCTGGCAGGCTCAGGGGGACCATCTGGGATGCCGGAATTCGAACCAATAACCTTCTGCATGAAAGGCAAACACCTTACCTCCATGCCATCTCTCCGGCCCCTACATTTCTTTTATATTGAAAGTGCTCTGAAAGGTCACCCAGTGCAAACTGCGCATTCACCAGGTGAAATACACAGCCTTGAAGAGCTAAAGGTGTGGTCCTTGGTTGCATAGCTCAAGGCATAAGAGGCATAGTGCTGTCTAAAAGCTCATGTGGCTGTGCTGTCTCCTTCCTTCTGCTAGCTCAGCCTGCTGCTGCACACAGCCCGACCTAGCCTCTTTCACAAAGTGGAGCCTCAACAAATAGTTTTCCCCCTAGAGAGTCAGTTCTCAGGCTACCCAGAAGACTATGGGATTCTCTAACGTGGCATTCACTGCCTGCGCACTTTAATCTGCTGCAAGTGTTTCTGGGAAATAAAATATTGGCAGGTTTGTCCAACAGCTGCTCAGCCTAGAGACCACAGCTTATTTTGGTCCATTTATGTTAACTCATCTGTCTTAAGCTCTTTGTTAGTGACTCACCGCATACTGCTACCAAAAATATACCAAAATCCAAGAATCATTCATATGAAGGGCAGACCTCCTCCTTAAAATATCACATTTCTGCTGTCTTGTTTTTAAGAAGTTTTTCCTTCCTCCCGCCTCCACATCACATTTTTCTTCTTTCTCCATCTTTTGTGGTCTTCAGTGGCATGGAAGCTGCCTGACGTGGTATAAAAGAGAATTACAGAATGGGTATCAGAATCTATCTACACCTTCCTTTCTTCTAACAAATTACCAACAATATGAGATAGGATTCCTTCATCTGTCATATGGGAGGGTTGTATTAACACAAATACCCCTCTCACCACCACCATTAGCAGGACAACCACCAAATTTTGTTGGTTTTTTTTTCCCTTCAAGGAAAAGTAATAAAAATCTTTGAAATTTTTCTCTCACCTTGTCTACTTCCTTTTATTTTATTTATTTTTCTCACTCACTCATTCTCACTCTGTGTCTTTCTATCTCTGTCTCTGTTTCCCTCTCTTCCCCTTTCCTTTTTTCCCTTTTAGGCACTGTGGTTTGCAATATTGTTCCTGAAGGGCTATCAGGCATATCACTTTCTCTCCTTTCAGCACCCAGTTCTTTTCCAGAGTACTCATTACAGCTATCATTGTCATAGTGGTCCCTTATCTGCCCTAACTACATTTGTGGCAAGTTTCTACCATGAACTGGTCCTCCTGGTCCTAGTCTCTATTGTCTCTGGATATTATTGCCATACTATCTTTTTCTTTTTGTATTAATATCTTTATTTAAACACCTTAATTACAAATATAATTATAGTTGGGTTTCAGTCATGTGAAGAACACCCCCCCCTTTTATTATCTTTAAGAAATCCCAAAATGAATGCAACCATTCATTATTTATCCTTTTCTCTTTGTCTCATTTTGCACAGCATAATACTCTCCAAATCTATCCATATATAAGCAAAATACATGACTTCATTTTTTTTCTTATTTGGCATATAGATGTACCATAGTTTCTTTATCACTCATCTGTTCTCAGGAACTTGGGTTGTTTCCAGATTTGGGCTATTGTGAATAGACAAAATGAATGCAATGGCCATAGGAATGCAGATGGTTTTTCTGCATTGTGGTCAACTTCCTTTTAAAACAAAACTAATGTCCCCTATTTCCCATGAATGGCAGCTGTAAACTGATGGATATATATATATATATATTAGAATCAAATGATAAAGATTTAAAATTGAAGGATTTAATTGACTTAATAAAATAAATTATCATGCCAGACTTAATATAGGAAAATGTGCCATCTTTGTTAGACTTGGTGAAATATTTTTTTGGGTCACACCCGGCAGTGTTCAGGGGTTACTCCTGGCTCCATGCTCAGAAAATGCTCCTGGCAGGCACGGGGGACCATATGGGGCACCGGGATTCGAATCCATGACCTTTTGCATGAAAGGCAAATGCCTTACCTCCATGCTATCTCCCGGGCCACTTGGTGAAATATTGAAAATGGTTCATATACTATTTTATTTAAAAATAGATGTGGAAAGATATGCATCAACTTAAGATAATGCTAATTACTAAGGAATAAGAAGTGAAGTGGAAAGTACTTTCAAATTTTATTTATTAAGTTCTGAAGCAAATATAAATATTAAAGAACACACTTGTTAATGTATTAAATATAAATGGTATATACGGCTATAAAATATTAATATTTGTTTGAATATTTCAAAATAAAATTCTTCATCCAATTATTTAAATGAATATCAGCTGAAACTCATACATTACTAGTGAATACGTTGAATAATATAACCACTTTGGAAAAGCATAAAAGTATATTTTGGAAATGTGGCACTGATACCTATCATATAATGCAGCAATTCTCTTCCTAGATACTACATAAATGAATGCATGTATGCACCAAGAAGACATGAGCAAAAAAATGTTTTTGCAAAATTTTTATACCTGCTCTATTCATGATAGTCCAAAAGAGAAAGCAGTTCAAAAGTTCAGCATCAGTAAGAGAATGAAGAAACAATATAGTGGTATATTGCTATAACCACTACTTCATATGCATTGTCATACAATGATATAATACTTAACAATAAAAAGGAAAGAACTCTTTTATTCCAAAATTTGAATAAATCTCAATAATTTGTTTGCTGAGTAAAAATAAAAAGACCGATAAAAGAATATATACCTCATGATATTATTTACTAGATAAAACAAATTCATAGTAATAAAAATGAAAACACTGGCTGATTTACAGTAAGAAGAGTTGGCTTGGAATGAAGCATGGGAAAATTCGAAAATGAGGGACATACCTAGAGGAGGTACCTTGATATAGATAGTAATTGGGAGCTTGAATTGATAAAAATCACATAAACTTGTATAAATGTGCATGATCCATGCATTTTATTCAATATTGCTTACCTTGCTTTTTATAACTACCTAAAGATCACAAACTCACAAATTGCTGTCATAGATTTCCAGGAGCCCTAAAGAATCTTCCCTAGATTATGGAACCCTGAAGCCCTCTTTTCTTCACTGAAAATTATGGAATTTGGGGCCGGAGCCGTAGTGCAAGCAGTAAGGCACCTGCCTTGCATGTGCTAGCCTAGGACGGATCACAGTTCGATCCCCTGTTGTCCCATATGGTCTCCCAAGCCAGGAGCAATTTCTGAATGCACAGCCAGGAGTAACCCCTCTGCGTCACTGGGTGTGGCTGAAAAAAATAAAATTATGGAATTTTTTTATTGCTTTATTGAGCTTTACTCTTCTTAGAGATGAGGCCTTTCTTTGAGACTAACTTTGAAAGTGATGTGATGGAAAAGAATATAGGCTATAGAATTCACCAGAAGCCTAGATTTCAGTTCCTTGGATCACCAGCAGAATGGTTCTGGACAAGGAAATGCATATATTCCCTAGGGTATATTCTTAATATATAGATATAATATATCCTAGAGTATATTCTTAACTACACAGGAGAAAAAGAAGCCAACTTCCAGGGTTATTTATTTGGGAAATTAAATTAGATCACAAAAGCAAAATATCTCTCACACAGTGAGGCTTGGTACTGAGGCACCATACCTTTTGGTTTCCGTTTCTTCCTTCTGTTATTTTTTATAGACCCTCCACAAAACAGAAGTTTCCTATCCCTCCATCCCAGTTCGAATCCTGATGTTGGAGGGTAAACACTCGTGTATCTCTTCAAGAGTGAAAAGCCAAAGAGCTTCCCTTATATTCTGTTAAAAGAAGCCAATGCTTTGAATCCCATGATTTTTAGGGTGTTGCTCTGTCCTTCTCCAAACTATATTCTTTCCCGCAGGGCAAAATCAATGGGCTGTACTGATCTGGAGATTGTGCCCCATCTTAAACACATTCTGGATACCCATTCCAGGACCCTGATAGCAAAAATCCTGGTTTCCAGGACCAGCAAGGGATCCATTCTCAGGTGATCTTCTCAAGAGCACAGTGTCATGAATTAGTTTCGATGTCATCAGAAAACAGTTGTGTAGCCAGAGCTTGGACATGCGGACATGGAGTGTCAGTTCACATTGGGCAAGGCTCCTTGTGGTGATGAAGGATCTTATGGTTGGAAGAAACTGAGAGTTTGACCTCTGACTGGGAACAGAAACAAATGACTGGTTCCCCCTGTACCACGTAGCCTAATGCAGAACCTGAAAAATCAAAGAATCCAAAATCTAAACTTAATGCGTAGGGCCAATACTGAGGTATACTTGTTAAGTCTGGGTGGTAGAATGTTCTTTATAGCTTTCAACCTTTAGACAGAATACAGGAAACACCATTTTTACTCTCGCCTTGGACCTCAGGGACAGGCCTAGCAAGCAAAATCTTCTAAGGTTTTTCTCACTTAGTGTTCTTATATACCTAGGAGTCCTTCCGTCAGAAGGTGACTTGGCTTCCTCCTTCATTTCCTTTGTATTTTCCCTGCCTAACTTCCCTCTTCACGTCTCTGTTTAAAATATCAACCATTCTAGGTTGCTTCTCTGCCCTTACTATAATATTTGAATGATTGCTGCTTCATATTTTATTCATTTTAAGTGTTAATCCAACTCCTCATTAAGAGTATAAATTTGGGCCCGGGAGATAGCATGGAGGTAAGGTCCTTTCATGCAAAAGGTCATCGGTTCGAATCCCGGTACCCCATATAGTCCCCCGTGCCTGCCAGGAGCAATTTCTGAGCATGGAGCCAGGAGTAACCCCTGAGCACTGCCAGGTGTGACCCAAAAACAAACAAAAAAAAAGAGTATAAATTTCAACTCATCAAAACAGTTTTTCCTTGTTCATTCCTCTATCCAACCACCGACAATAGTGCCTGCATATATGAGGGCTTACAAAAGTGCTTTCCAAATAAGTGAGTTATTGAATGGATTTCAGTTTCTCATACCTTGTTCACTATTCTGGTCCTAATGTGTTACAATGTGCAAACCAACAACAATAAAGGAACTCAATTGTCATGGAACAACTCAAAAAATAATAAAAATTTAAAAGGACCAACTCAATTGAATTTTAGATTCTACTTCAATTTTAGCAAGCCTGCTGAACACAACCCTTCTTCCTCCCAGTTCTGTTGTTTTGTTGTTTAACATTGTGTCTGTTCTTATTACAGAGACCTCTCGTCCCCGAATATCTTCCATTCTGTCTTCATCTGTCAACTTCTCTACTTCCATCTCCTTTCCTCTGCAAACTAGAACTCATATAACTTCATTTCAAACACAATTTTGCCCATAACTTGACTCTTCCTTTTCAACTGGCAAAACCCTATGTCTGGATCAAATGAAGAAACATCCCATTTCTGCACTTGAGTTACATCAGAGGATAATAATTTAACAGGGATAGCGAAATGTATCTAGATAGATAATCATTTATTTTCTGGCCAAAACTGTTCTCAACTGATTGTTGCATATTCTTTACATGGCTAAAATTAAATATGCACGTCTTCTGTGGCATTTAATCAACAATCTGGCAGAAAGAAAATATTGCTCTACTTTCATTCACAAATTGTAGCCTAATTACATTCCATGCCCTCTTCCAATTCAAGAATGTTGAGTTCAAATCTTTGGTTAAGGAAATTTGAGGTAAATATTACAACATTTAAAAAAAACACTTGAAATTCACACAACACTGTGGCCCTGACCCACCATTTTGTTTTCTTTTCAGCTAGAATAGTATAGCTTCCATAGACCTGTTTTACAGTCTCCTAATAGAAATTCCAGATCTCTCTTCAAGAGAGCTGACATTTAAAAATAGAATATAGCATTGTATAGCTACTATGACTGCTACTGCATTTAAAAATAAGAATGTGTGCAAAGAATAGAAAACAGTAAATAGAAATGATAGTGGTGTTGGAAATGTGTCTTTTAACATTTAGCTATTATAATATTGTTTTTTAATAATCAAAAGTGAGATTAGACTAGGGAGGGGGAACCAAATGTGTTTCAGAGAAGATACACTATCATTGCAATATTTAAATATTTTTTGAATTTCAAATCAGCCATGGTTTGTTCCACTAACACCTCAAAGCAGACATCTCTCTGACCTTTAATAAATGTCCTAAATAAATCAAAGTGGTCACAGTAGGACAATTATAATTCTGTGGTTTTAATGTCACATTCATCCTACTTATTACAAATGTCAGCCTCTTTTTAAATCCCAGAATACAAAAATTTGCAACATTTTTACATGATGCCACAATCTGGATTCAAGTAAAAGAGAAAATTACCATTAACTCTTATGAAAAGATGATTTGAAAGATAGTAAATCATAAATATATTACTAAAACTATCTCATTATATATATATTTCTTTTCCAAGAACAAAAATGGAATCACAAAATTAAAAGACTCTTTTTATATGGGAAAATATATTTAAAACTGGACTAACTCTAAACTTCGAGAAAAATAAATGAATGAGCCCAATCAAAACTTCAGTGTCAACAAGTAAGGTGAATAACCCATTTCTGATAGTAGTAATTGACGTGACTTCCTAATCAGAACATGAGACATAAATGCATCTTGCTAGTGCTTTCTCCATAAATAACATTGCAAATTGATAATTACAATCACTTTCTTGGGAATTACCTTAATTATCATCCCACATTCTTGTATAGAAATATGAGTTCAAATTAAACAAATTAAACAGAGAGCATTCTAGCATCTCAATAGACTTCTTTGGATGTATATATATATATATATATATATGTACATATATATTTCTTAGTAATTCTACTACTGTTACTTACAAAAGTTTTTTTTTCAAACACAATTGCTTATTTATCTTACAGAATTCTGTTAGGGGCAAGAAAACTCAATTTATGCTTTTTAATAAAGAATAATAATAGACTACAAACATTTTACTTAAATTACCAAAAGCATACTTCTAGCATAAAAGTTGCCCCAGGAACGAATTGTTTATTCTTTTATTTGTTTATTCTTTTATTTGCTTCCAAAATGAGTTTACAGAAATAATGAATGAAGATTGAAAAAAGATTAAGTGCATAGATCACGGGACAAGGTTTGTAGAAGTAGCAGCAACTGAATATAGAAGCTCTTTAGCATGATACTGCAATCATTTCTTAGGAGGCCCATTATATTCCATGTAAAGTGGAATTATTAAGTAATAAAGCACGAACAGTGTGAGACATGATGGAATCATTCAAACTACTTTGTGTTGATTGAGCTGAAGACAGGGAACATCTCTGCTATTAAATGTGTTTTATTAAGGAACAATAAAGAGCTTTGGGAAATTCTCTTGTAATTCACATTTTTAAATAAGAACCAAAGAAATCTACTAACACAGTTTATGTACAAATCTTTCAAATAAAAGATAAGTCACGATCACGGGAATAAAGTTTGGATGAGGAGAATTGTGAGAGCTTTCTTCAGTGGCCATTGATTGGTACATTCCTAAGGCACTGGCATTCAGCATGTTGCTTTGAGTGTCTGCAATTTTCAGATTTCATATTTGGGGGAGGGATACTAAATATCCTCCGGTGAATCACCTCAAGTATTTTTTGTCAGAGTTTATCTGAACTGCTGAAGGTACTATGTGGAACTTCCTAGATGATTTAGGGGAAAATCTAAGTGTCATCGATTTCATAATTTCAAGTGCAGTATAATGAAGTTTTTTAAGCTGAAGTTCTGAATTTGCCATAGCTACTTAAAGGCATAGGGATATAAATTCTTAAAACTCTGCATCCCCCCACCCTGCACCCTAGAATTTGGGTGTTGTGTTCTTATCAGACTCAATGTTTTCTACAAGGTCTTCCAGATACAGAACTAACAACTAATATTTCAGTGGTTTGAGAGGTGAGATCACTTCCTATGTCATGGCCAAATCTTCACCAATACACCATAAACTAACAGGCTATATAATATCTTACTACACACCTCTCTGGCAAACTATAACATAGTATTGGCTTTCTTGCGTTCTAAATATTATCTACCCTTGGGATATATATCTCCAAAATTTATACTTGACAAATTATACTGCTTCCACCTCTCTTCTGGGGTACCATCTCCTTTTTTGATTGCTAATATGAGTTAATCAAGTAGACCTAAGTCCATCATGCTCTGAAATTAGGAGATTCCAATACCCCCCCAAAGAAATAATATATATACTATATAATTTTTTGTTTTGTTTTGGGGTCATACTGAGGGTTCCTCCTTGGCTCTGCACTCAGAAATCCCTCCTGGCTGGCTCAGGGATGCTGGGATTCGAACCACTGTCTCTCCTCGATCAGCAGCTTGCAAAACAAATGCCCTACTACTATGCTATCTCTCAGCCCAAGAAAGTGCTATAATTGTGTACTGTAATTTTATTTGTTTTTAGATTACTCTAGTAATTTTTATTCTATTCTTTAAAATTAAATTCTTTCATTGAATCACTGTAAGATAGTTACAAAGTTGCTCATGATTGAATTTTAGTCATGCAATGTTCAACACCCTTCAACACCACTGATTTCCACTAATTTCCCTTTTCCATCCCACCTCCTCTCTGCCCTCTGCCCTGCCTGCTTCTGTAACAAACATTTCTTTCTTTCTTCCCTTTCTTTCTTTCTTTCTTTCTTTCTTTCTTTCTTTCTTTCTTTCTTCTTCCTTCCTTCTTTCTTTTCTTTCTTCTTTCTTTCTTCCTTTCTTCCTCATCCTTTCTCCCTCTCTCTTCCTTTTTCTTTTTAGATACTGTGGTTTGCAATATTGTTACTGAAAGGGTATCATGCATATCATTTTACCTCTTTTCAGCATCCAGTTCATGTGCAGAGTGATCTTTTCCAATTCTCAATGTCATAGTGGTCCTTTCCCTGCCCTAACAGCCCTCCCTTATTTGTGGCAAGCTTCCTACCATGAAACTGGTCTTCCTGACCTTAATATCTATTATCTTTGGGTATTAGTACCATGCTATCTTTTTCTCTTACATTCCACAAGTGAGTGACACCAGAAATCCTTGAGGACCCCTCCTTGGTGTTTGAGATACTGTAAGATGCTATGGCTGTGGTATAAAAAGATGAAGTCAGCACTTTGAGCTATCTTCTGAGCCCTAGATCAATGATTTTTTTCTCCTGTTTTATGTGAGAGAATGAATTTATAAAAATGCTCCAAGAATATATTACTTGATACATTATGACTATCTGAAGTATAGAAAGAAAAGCTGTGATTTCTACCTCCACATGCTTATTCTGCAGCAGTGTTCCTACAGTTGTTATAGTTGATCATATAATTCAGGCATAGCGCTGAGAGAGGTATTAGCTTTGCTAAATAGGTATGGTGCCATAGATTGGAGCAAGCCGTTCTTTCTTCTCTGAGTTGTCATTCCTATGATTACTTCTTACATTATAGAATTGCTTTCAGCTATAATACTGAAGCCAGATTGCCCCCTGATTTTTGTTGTCCCTTATTCATACCTAATTCCATTTCCAATACCAAATTACATTGTTCCTGAAGAATGTAATGCTTTTAACTTGGTGTTCATTGAATAGAGAATCCTGTTGCTCCTTTAGTTGCCCACTGAATTCTGTGGCAAGACATTCCAAGGGGAAAATTAGAGATGGCGTGGAATTGGAATTTTAATAAGACTCATACATTTCTGGATGTTTAGAACAATTTTTTTCTAACTCAGCTTTATGTTTCAACCAAGTCATTTTTAAGACTTCTGATCAGGTGAAGTAATAGCATCATCCAATGCAGAACTGAATGCATACTCAGGCCATCAACTCTATCCTTTCCTTATACAGAGAGTGGAATAAATTCAGAGCAAGAAAATGATTGCCTGAAGTGACAGAAATAAGTATTAGTGGGAAACCAGAACCAGGTATTCTAATACCTGGGCAAATGATCTTTGGTCTATGTATTAAGTACATATATCTGAACACAACCAACTTTAGAAAAAGCTATTTCGGGGCCCGGGAGATAGCATGAAGGTAAGGCGTTTGCCTTTCATGCAAAAGGTCATCGGTTCGAATCCCGATGCCCCATATGGTCCCCCGTGCCTGCCAGGAGCAATTTCTGAGCATGGAGCCAGGAGTAACCCCTGAGCACTGCCGGGTGTGACCCAAAAACAAAAAAAAAAAAAAAGAAAAAGCTATTTCATCTATTCAATTTCTCTTCTCCTTTATTTTAATTTTATTTTCTCACCATTGTTACTGAGGAACAGGAATTTACAATATTGTTAATAATACTTTGATACATACATCATTGCATCGTTCCATCACTGGATAGCTCACTTCCCCACTAGTGTCCCAAGGACTCCCTCACCTCTGTAGCTCAGTTCAATAGACAGGCTTTAGTTCGAATGACGTTGACCATTTTATCCCTCACAGGGAAAAGATCTCTTTTTGTTTTATTGTGAAGATGATGATACCTACTCACATGTAGATAAGTAAAGCTAATTTCCTGAAGTTCCACAAAATTGTAGATCAATGATAAGTTGATAAAACATTTTTTCAAGAATGATCTTTCCTCGTAGATGTATAAAACATTTTAAAGGGGCCCGGAAGATAGCATGGAGGTAAAGGTGTTTAAATCCCGGTGCCCCATATGGTCCCCCGTGCTTGCCAGGAGCAATTTCTGAGCGTGGAGCCAGGAGTTAACCCCTGAGCACTGCCGGGTGTGACCCAAAAACCAAAAAAAAAAAAAAACCATTTTAAAATTGTGATTATAAACAATCCTTTGCTAATATATTTTTAAATTTACATGAAATATATAAATTCTTCAAATGTGAAATTGACAAGTAATGTGATTTTAGAAAATTTTAAAGGGAAATCCTAAGAAAGGTAATATTGCCTTTATATAAATATATTAGGTGATAAATACTACTTAAGAATTTGCATTAATAAATAAAATATTATAATGAGAAGCACTATAGATTAATAAAACCTAATTAGATGTAGAAGAGTCAATATTAATTAAGCATGAATTCATTATTGAAATTGTATAAAATCCCTTGGCAAGCTGGGAGCAAACAGACCTTTGTTTATCTAGAGGGAAAACATATGTGACACGAGTCAGTGTCATACTCAGTGCCACATTCTGAGAAACTTGTCCTGTCTTTTATAAAATTCTTACTGGTTTTTATGTGTGTGGTTGGATATATTTTCTTAGCACCATGAATTCATCAGTTCATTTTTCCATTCACGTATAAACCACATCTTGGTTGCTTTCAAATGTTGAAAATTCTGAATAAAGCTACTATAAAAAACAAAGAAGCTTTTTTTACTGCTTCTTGCAATACAGGTATTAGGGCTATGAATTTCCTAAAATGTTGCCTGTCCCTGAAGCTCTGTACTGTTCCTTCAATTCTGAATAATAATCTAGATAAATAGAGGATTCTCTTTTAACATTTTCTAAACTTAAATCACTATACGTGAGATAAAGAGTTAAAAAGTTGATAATACTAGCAAGAAAAATTCATGGGCGGGGCCCGGGAGATAGCATGGAGGTAAGGCGTTTGCCTTTCATGCAAAAGGTCATCAGTTCGAATCCCGGTGCCCCATATGGTCCCC
>PVKC010007585.1:0-29410 GCA_004027635.1 Crocidura indochinensis
AAAAAAAACAACAAAAAGCACAACATTTTAGGAATATTTTGAATTAACAATAAATTAGAAAGGGTTTGTGATTAATATCCTGCAATTTTCTCTCATTCCCAATTGCTTGATACTAATCTTCATTAGCAGGAAAGATTGGGAAAGATTGTTAGCTCTAAGATGTCTAGAACCCTAGGTTTAGGTCAAATCCTAGGTCAGTTTGGGTCTTAAATATGCTTATTAATGTTGTCTTATAGGTTCCAAAAAAGAAAAATGTTTTCCTTCTTAGGTGTGCAATTGGAGAGTTCAAGGAAGCAATTGAATACTTTCAAGGGAGATGACTGAATACTTTCATGGGTGGTTGAAATAAATTTAATGTGCTTGGTGAGTGTGTGGAGTTTCTAGGAGAAGAAAGGAATGAGATTCCTGAGATGTTAATTCCTGAGTAATTAGAGTGTGCATAATGGGAAATACCATTATAGGGCATGTCATCTAGCCATAAAAGTTAGAATGTGTCTTTCTGGAGGAACTGAACATAGAAAATTATTTAACATTAGAAACCTACATGTTTCTTTTATTTTTATTTTATTTTGCATGTTTTACTTTTATATTTTATTTTACATGTTGCTTTTATTTCCCTTCCTATATTATTTAGAATAAATAAATTCATAGGCCATAGCCAATTGTAGTCCACCCAAATGAAATCTTTGCCTTTGCTTTCTTTTACTGAGAAACAATATTTTTATTTTGCCATATATAGAGAAAACTATATTTCTTTCTTCTTCTCTTTTGATTCTATTCTAAAGTAAAGTAGAACAAATGACAAATGACAAATTGACAATTGACAATTGACATCAATCTTGCCAAGATAGTTTTGTTATATTGTGTAGAGGAGCATTTTAGTTTGAAAAAACAAAGTAGTAATAATAGTAATAGGTTTACCAAAAAATAATGATATATTAATGCATAGCCACACCTTCTATAATTATTTTGTTTGCTATTAGCAATGAAGCTCAAGCTATTGAACAATGAATAATTTGTTTGAGAATTTAGTGCTAGAAAACAAGTTATTTTTACCTATTCTGCTTGTTCTCACAGATCTTTGATGTCATATTTAAAGAGTTTGACTGTAATGAAATAATGCAAAACAAGAAGAATAGAAAGTAAAACTAGCTTTGAAGCAAATTTTTTTCTGAAAAAAAAAAAGGGATTGAAAAAATTTCTCAAAATATGGCATACCAAGTGAGATGAATGCACTGTAACTCTTGTGGTAAAAGAACTATGAATCAAAGCATGATATATTCATGTGACACAAAATGTTCTACTTTGTTTACCAAGATGGTCATAATAAGATGATCATCATAAAAGTATGTACATTGTTCTTACAGTGCAATATTGACTTATCTTTATTATTTAGTCAGGTTATATGATCTTGACCACATGAGTCTAGGTTTCCTTCTTCTCTACCTGGACATAATTCTCAAAGCTCAATCACAAACAATCAATATTAGATTCTCCCTTTAGATAAGTATTTCTTATCTTTACTTTTAAGTGTCATCCATCATGTGTAATGTGCTAAGATGATTTCTAAGTGTTCCATATGTATCAACTCTTCTTCAAGGTAAATATTATCTCTACTTTGACTATAAAGCAAGAAATATTTATAGGGGTTAGCTAAGCAGCAGAGCAGGACTCAAATTCAAAATTCACCATAGCACTGTTTTCTTACCACTATTTCATCCATAGTTTATGCTTCTTAAGGTCTAGAATTCATTTTATAACTATCATGTCAATCTGAATAGAGATATCTTTAAAACAGTGTCAACTGATGAAACTTTTTTCCAGTGACAGAAATGTTCTAAATCTCTCCTGTCTACTATGGTAGTCATATGTGACTGACAAGAATTATAATGTGGCTACTGTGACTGAAGTACTGAATTTTAAATTTTTATTTAATATTAATTTAAAATTTTAAGAAATCATATAGGTAGACTAACACAAGTATCTGTTTGCTATTAGCTACTCTATAAAAGAGTCCTATAGCCAATTAATCTGACTTAAATTAGTACTATTTGTGTGTGAGCTATGACAACACACATATATGGACAGTTTAGCACTTTCTACAATATTCATAATTTTTATCCATAATCTAACTTACCTCTGTTTTTCTTTCCAATATCACACTGAACAACTTCTTCCTTTTGTACTCATGTCAGTCTAATAATATCCTAAACATGGTACAAATACTAGAGACTCTGAAAATGAAAATAATTCTTATTAGAGGAGGATATGATTCCGGGGTAGGGGGTAGTACCTAAAAGATTTAAATAGTGAGTGGAAACCACCGTACTATTCTTTGGGGGTTTGGAAAAGGGATGAAAAAGATCCTTTCAAATGCTTCCCTTTCCTCTTGGGATGGTTAACAATTAGAATACTTTCAGCTCTAAAGAAAAGAAATCCTGACTCAGATTGCTTTAAACAATGAAATGTATTCTTTCACGTAATTGTAAGTTCAGGAGAAGAATGGACTTCAGGGTTAGTTGATTATATTGCTTAGTGGTGTCTTAAAAGACCCAGGTTCTTACTCACTAGCTTTCTCCACTCTTATGGAGACTTTCTCCTATTGTCGGTAGCAAGATGTGCTAATGTTTCTGGATACATTCTCCAGCCATAGGAATTTTCAGAAGAAGGAACTTCATCTCTTTCTCTTCCTTTTTCTGCTCTTTACAAATTTTTTTTCTAGAAGGTCTCAGAGTTCTTCTCATGTTCTTTTGATTGGAATTAGCCTAATAACTGCTTTAAAAATGTGACCCAACACAAGCCTTTTTTTATTTCTTGGTTTTGGGCCCACACCCAGTTACGCTCCCCGGTTACTCCTGGCTATACGCTCAGAAATCACTCCTGGATTGAGGGAACATATGGAATGCCAGGGCTCAAACCTAGGACCGTCCTGGGTCAGCAGCATGCAAGGCAAGCACCCTACCGCTGTGCTATCGCTCCGGCCTGACACGAGCTTTTCTTACACTATTAAGGACCACCTCTTAAACCATAAGTGAGATTACTTTCTCCACATTCCTGAATGCATGCCTAAAATTGGTGTTCTATGACAAAGAAAAAGAGGAGGTATTGCTAATGTATGCTAGAGGATTTCATAAAGGAGGTTGGGAAGGGAAAACTATGGGGCTATCTGTTTTGATAAAATGGGAGATTACCAGGCTTAGGTGGCTTAATTCTCTGAGATGACCACAGCAGTTCATGTTTGCAAAGGAAGTCCCACATTGGATTCTTTGCCACAACCTGTGTCTTAAAAACCCAGAGTACTGATCTAGTGGAGACTGATGCTCAATTGTCTGGAAAGTACTTGGTGGTATTCCCTGGTAAGAAAAAACAAAGAGAAGTGAACCTATAGAGAGGCCCGGGGCATGTTAGCAACAAGAGTAAAATACTAAGGAGTTAGAGTGGAATCTCATTTCACATCTAGCTCTGCCTATCTCTCCTTAAGTTTATACCCATATCATCTGCGTCTCCTGCACAGATGGCACTGACTGTTGACCGCCTCTTTATATGCCACCTTCATTTTGTTAGGAAACTGCTTTCATCTACTCTTGTTTCATTGATTCTTGTTCTAAAGAACACACAGTCAGCTTTAGCTTATGCCATCAGGAATTCATATCCACCCTCTATGTGGCATCAATGGGCTGGTTTGATGAATTTCTGAAAAATCCGGTTAATTTTTCTCTACTTCTTAAACTGCCAAAGTGGAACTATGACAGATAGCCATAAGTATCAAATGATTTTTCTCTTACATAAATCATTTCCCACATGATGTTGTTTTTCAAATTCATTTAGATTCTTGGGGAGCTCTTGATCTAGACAATTCATTTAGATTCTTGGGGAGCTCTTGATCTAGACAGCCAAGGTGGCTAACTCTGACTCTGTTACCTTGCTGCTTTTTTCTCTCTGGGGTGGGCAAACACAATTTTCATTAAACAAAAAGGCAGCACAGCCTGGATTCTCAGCTTCTGTCTTCAGACTGGACTCACAGTCTACACTGGCTCTTAAATCTTTTCTGCCCTAAGTGTTGGAAATCCCCAGGGTTAAACCTCTGGGCCAGCCTTTCCTGAATGGCCTGTGGTCTTCTTGGACTTCCTGTGTGCCTTTGTCATTGCCTTTCAAAGGCTCAGTTTCTGGAGTTACCTTTTCTTTCATCAATCTAGTCACATCACATATTTCTTGAATTCAGCTTGAAGTTTTTGCCCTTAACCTCACTCTCTCTGCTATTCACCTCTTGACTCTTCTGACTATATCCCTTCACTTATTCCTATTGGCTATCATACCACTTTCTGAATCCCCTTTTTTACTTGTGTTCTATATATCTTATGATCTGATGAACCAATAGATTCTGAACAGACTGAAACATTCATCAATGTTTCCAGAGGTAAGTCTACTTACTGGGACCAGATTAGAACTACCTAAATTCCTTTGAAAAAAGGTAGATTCCCACCTTGTTCAGCATCATAATTGGAGGGTGAAAAATGGATGGTACCAAGACCAGACAGTCGTATGTTCATTTGGTGGAAATAAAAATCAGCAGACTTGAATACAAAATCCAAAGTCAACAACAGAAAGGATACCCAGTCTACATCAAGCTGTACAAGGGGGGAACAGTTGAACTAGCATTATAGGGGTTGAGGAGGGGAATGTGGGATGCATGCTGGGAACAGGAGTGGAGGGAGGACAACACTGGTGGTGGGAATGCCCCTCATTTATTATTACAATGTGCCTTAAATATTACTGTGAAAGATTTGTAAATTTACTTTGCCCACGATAAAAAAGGAAGAAAATGTAGATTCCCAATTTTATACTAATACCAGTAAAGTGAATATACTACATGAATAAAATCTCATACTGATGAATATAATAATGAATAAAAACCTGGGGTGAGGGGAAGGGCCAGTGAGCATTCTATATTTTTATATACCATTATTTTCTAAATGATGGTATAGATAGTATTAAAATCATTCTTACAATGAAGGTTAAGACATAAAACTCCTTCCAAATTCCAAGCCAACATGTTTTCCTGGAAAAGTACAGAGAGTGATAATAGCTTCATAGGCAAGACTTCAGTTCTTGGTACTCTGAACAGCTTTTTTGGTCATGTCAACAATAAAGAATTGCAGACATACTTTTCCTTCTTATTTAAAGGGTAGGTATTCAGGTGCTTAGTTGATAATAATGCATAACACTTTCTCATGGGTTGAACAAGTAAGCTAACATTAAGTCAACTATCTTCATCAACAACAAGTATCCAGGTTACCAACCTATAAAGTATACTGAGACATCTTAATAAAGAGACACAACAATAATTAAGCATCATTTTCTGGAATAGCTAATAGGGAAGCCAAGAAATATCACAGGGCCCGGGAGATAGCATGGAGGTAAGGCGTTTGCCTTTCATGCAAAAGGTCATCGGTTCGAATCCCAGTGCCCCATATGGTCCCCCGTGCCTGCCAGGAGCAGTTTCTGAACATGAAGCCAGGAGTAACCCCTGAGCACTGCCGGGTGTGACCCAAAAACAAAAACAAAAACAAAACAAAAAAAAGAAATATCACAAAGGTTTGAAGAAATATGCTGACACCAATACTTTTCAAGAAAAATTGAATTGGGGCCGGAGAGATAGCAGAGCAATAGCGCATTTGCCTTGCAAGCACTGACCCAGGACCAATGGTGGTTCGAATCCCGGCATCCCATATGGTCCCCCGTGCCTGCCGGGAGTGATTTCTGAGCAGAGAGCCAAGAGTAACCCCTGAGCATCGCCGGGTGTGGCCAAAAATAAAAAGAAAAATTGAATTGTCTTGTTTTGAGTCTATTTTGCTCTTAATTCTTTCACTGAGATATTACTAAGACTATAGTATTCTAGATGCTACTCTAAACCTGGGTGGTATTAAGTGGCTAAGATAAATAGATGAGACTAAATTATTATAGTGAAGTAGGAATAAATACAATTTCCACTTATCAAGGGCAAAATAGAGAAACATCTGAGTCATTGTGGGAGCACAGAAAGGATGCCATACTGTGGTGCTAGGGATTATGGGACACAAGACATTTTAAATATGTCATCTCACTTAATATACTGTATGATTTACCTGACCCCTTATAGATAGTCTTACTTGAATTTTATATATTAAACTCTTCCTATACGGTAACTGGAGCTTCTTTGAAAGTATAGCACTACCATTTTAATATTCCCACTATCATTAGCATATCCTGATTTACACAATTTTTGCTAAGGTTTAAGGACCACTTCTCTCAAAGGTGGGACCAGTGACCTCTTAAGCAAAAACAGTGAAGTTTGGGAAGAAAACTCCAAAAGGATTTCAGGTGACTCCACTGAATTCATGTAGTTAATGATTTGATCAAAGTTTAAGGCTTAGTGATATCTGGATGCAGGTGTCTTTCTATATTTTCAATTCATCTCTACTTGAAGGAGAACTATAAAACTTTGGGGCCCAATTATTATTATTTTAGGAAATCCATGATTGATTAGATTTCCAAGAAATGGTGGCAAAGGATGGTAGCAGATTATTCTTCTGTCTGATCTATTTAAAGAGCATAGTTTTTGAGTGACTGTAATTACTATTTCAGTAATGAAAATGTTAAAATTCTAACCTTCAAGTGTACTTTGGTGGTCTAAATTTAAAGTCAGTGCTCAATACTATTCCTTAGATGTTTTTCAAATATACTTGGAAAATTGGATAAAGAGAGCTATGATGATAAAATGAAAGTATTTCTCTAAAATTTACAAGGGGCAGGGTGATCAAATGGAGTTCTGAATATTTTTTATGTGTCTATAATTTTAGTACCGGCATAGTAGAGTTCTTTGGGATTGCCTACAGATAAGTTAACAGTGAGTGAGTTGCTTCTTAAGACACTACATCAACATAGTAAATTTAGTTAATCTGCAGACAGCAAAAGTGAATACAGATTCTTCAGATAGCAAATATATTCCTCTTATAAGATCTCACTTGAGCAAAGGCATTATGAGTGGAAAAGGACTACTGAAAAATCATGGCTAAGTAGTGGCATGATTGTTCACAAAAACAGAAAGGATGGAAGAGCAGAATGTTTGGGAGTCTAGGTCATATACTTTTATTCCAGGAAGGCTGATGACAGACTTCACAAAGGAAATTGTGACAGGTTATTGTGAAAAGGAGCATTGGGGTAACTTATGTGAAGTTTGTGTATTTACATTTGTGCTTCTAGTCCTCTTAATTTATCTTCCTAACTTCTGATTAACAGAATAACTTTATCTATCATTGTTACCTGAAGTGTTAAATACCATAAATATTTTGACAAAAATCACAAGAAAATTTTCTAGATTTTAAAATCATTTTGATTTATCTAACAGTTTACATTATAGCTGCTTTTGAAGATCGAACAATTAAGTTAGAGATTAGGAAGAGACCATTACAACTCTGCAAAAGTAACACAGAAAGAGAAGAAACAAATTTAAGTACCATTTCAGAGAAAGAACTAATAAGAGATCATAGAGGTTAGAATGAATGAATTTTTAAGATTCCTTAATTATTGAAAATGTGTGTTTTGAACTAGGTGGCTCCCATATTCCACCTCTACATAGATACTATAACTTTTATTCAAAGTTCAAGGATAAGGAATAGAAGATAATTTTAGTCCTGAAAAATACTTTGCTATGAACAGCGTCACTTTAAGTAGGTATTTTGTATCAAAGTGACCTCTTCATAATGGGGCTCAATGCCTTGGCAGATACTTATGGATTATTATGATTATTATTATTATTATTATCTGAAAAGACCTACCACTATTAAGAAATTAAAATGGCAATCAAAAGTCTTCCCAAAAACAAAACCTTGGGTGCAGATGAATTCACTAGTGAATTCTTTAAAACCTTTTAAGAAGACCTAATGCCAATCAGGGTCTTATAGGAAATTGAAGAAAAATAAATATTTACAAATAGTTTTTACGAAACTAACATCACCCTGACACCAAAAGCAGACAGAGATGCCACAAAAAATAGAACAATGGACCAATATCCTTGATGAATGTAGAGGCAAGGATCCTCAACAAAATCCTTAGCAAATAGATCCAGTTTCTCATCAAGGAGATCATACATCATGACCAACTAGGGTTCATCCTAGACAGCAAGGATTGTTTAACATATCCAAGTCAATCAATGTGACACATCATATCAACAAAATGGAAAATAAAAACCATATGATCATATCAATAGATGCAGAGAAAGCATTTGATGACATCCAACACCCATGCATGATAAAACTCTTAGCAAGCTCGGAAATATAGGAACTTTTTTCAATATAGTCAAGGCCATTTAGAACAAGTCCATTACAAATATTATACTCAATGGGAAAAACTAAAAGCCTTTCCTCTAAGAGTTGGCACAAGACAAGGTTTCACCCTCTCGCCACTTCTATTCAATATAGTACTGGAATTACCTGCCTTACCAATTAGACAAGAAAAATATTTCAAGAGCATCCAGATAAGAAAGAGCATCAAGCTCTTATGTTTGCAGATGAAATGATAATATAGCTAGAAATTCCTAAAAAAAAAACTTTTCAAAAACTTTCTAGAAACAATAGACTTGTAGTAAAGTGACACAATAAAAAATATTCATGGTGTTTTTATATACAAATAATGAAAGAGAAGAAAAAGGTGTTACAACAACAACCACATTCACAATTGTGCCTCAGAAAATTAAGTAACTTGGAGTCAACTTAACTAAAGAAATGAAAGATCTATATAAAGAAATCTATAAAACACTCCTTCAAGGAAAAAGAAGATGTAGGGAAACAGAGACATATAATATGCTCATGGATTGGGAGGATTAACATCATTAAAATGGAAATACTTCCCAAAGCATTGTACATATTTAATGCAATTCTTCTAAGAATACCCATTACAATTTTCAATGAAGTGGATAAAACACTCCTGAAATTAATTTGGAAAAATAAATGTTCTGGAGCTGGAGAGATAGCATGGAGGTAAGGCATTTGCCTTGCATGCAGAAAGACAGAGGTTCCAATCCCAGCATCCCATATGGTCCCCCAAGGCTCCCAGGAGCGATTTCTGAGCATAGAGCCAGGAGTAACCCCTGAGGGTTCCCTGGTGTGACCCCAAAAACAAACAAACAAAGAAAAAGAAATGCTCATAAATATCTAAAGCAATCCTTGGGAGAAAGAAGATAGGTTAACCACTTTCTCTAACTTTAAATTGTACTATAAAGCAATAGTAATTAAAACAACATGGTATTTGAATAAAGACAGACCCTCAGATCAATGGAAAAGACTTGAGTATTCTGAGACTAACCTCCATGTATACATACACTAAGTCTTTAAAAAAAAAAAAGGGCAACCAAAGATGGGGCAAGGAAAGCTCTTCAACAAGTGGTCTTGCGAAAACTTGTCAATTACATGCAAAAGGTTGAACTCAGATCTCTCTTTAACACCATGCACAAAGTTCAAATAAAAATGGATTAAAGATATTGATATCAGATCTGAAATCATAAGGTATACAGAGGAAAACATAAGGTATACAGAGGCAAAACACTCCATGACATTGAGACTAAAAGCATCTTCAAGGAGGAAACACCATTATCCAAGCAAGTGGAAGCAGAGATAAACAAATGGGACTACATTAAACTGAGAAGCTTCTGCACTTCAAAGGAAGCAGTAACTAGGATACAAAGACTATCTACAGAATGGGAGAAACTACTCATTCACTATGTGTCTGATAAAGGGCTAATATCTAAGATATATATAAGGTACTGACAGACCTGAACAAAAAATACATCTAACCCCATCAACAACTGGAGAGAAGAAGTAAACATACATATCCTTAAAGAACAAATACTGATGACCAAGAGGCACACGAAAAAATGCTCCACAGTACTAATCATCAGGGAGACGAAAATCAAAACAGCAATGAGGTATCATCTCACACAATAGAAAATGGCACACATCACAAACAAGAACAACAACCAGTGCTGGTGTGGATGTGGGAGAAAGGACTCTCATTCATTGCTGGTAGATTACTGTCTAGTCCAGCCTTTCTGAAAAACTGGAATTTAGAAAAGAAAATCAGAGACAATATTCCAATATCTCTAATTCTAATACTAGCCATTATATGACTTCAACATTTCATACCTGGCTATATCAAGCATACTATTAACAGTTATTTTAACAAATTAATATCTAAATGAAATTTTAAAGAAAATAAACATGCCTTTTTAATGTTAAACTATATTGAGAAGTTTGCAGTAAACTTAGAATTGTGCTGTCATAATGACCCAGCAATTTCATTTTGGGAAGTCTACATCAAGGAGTTAAAAACATTTATTTGAAAGGACATATAAACACTATTATTCATTGATGCACTTATTACAGTAGCTAAAATATGAAATCAACCTATGTGTCCAAGACCAGATTAATGAATTACAAAAATGTGTATATACACAATGAAATAATAGGAAGTTGCAAGGAATGATGAAATCATGCAATTTACTACAACCTGGTTGGAACTGGAAGATGTTGAATGAAGTAAGCCAGAAGATGAAAGGCAAACACAGGATGATATCACTTATATGTGGCATATAGATTAACTGGATGAGGAAATGTCATGTAGTAAAGGAGGGGATGCCTAGATAACCCTTGGCCCCAAATTCTAGGAAAAAGGACAGAGAAAAAGAATTCAAAGCAGGAAGGGAGAAGATGAGAAAGGTTTATACACAGGGAACAAGGGTCTTGGATTCTATTATATTGGTGATGTAAGAGAGTGGTATAGCTATACATCCAAAGCATATACTCAGTAAAACTGAAACATATAAGATGCAACTACCAAACTTTGTAATGTACCTGCCAAGTTAACAGATAGGATGTGGGTTGGGTTGGTGGATGTAGAGTATGGGAGCAATGGTGATAGAAATTGACACTGGTGAAATAATTGGTATAAAAATTTTAATATGTCAGGCCATAAAATCCTAAGCAATCTTAAAACATTTAACTTTCAAAGTTAAATAATTTATTCTACAGCTATGAAAGAAATGAGTTATATATCAAGTCTGGACACAAATTAATTATTTTCTTCACAACAGATATGAATGGACTTAGTCCTGCTAGCTGTGGGATATAGTTTACCTATCAGCCTATGGAAGTTTTTTGTTTTATCATGACCTAATGATTAAAAACATAGTTAATATATGCTTATTCTACATGTATTTGGTACACAGAACTAGGTAGAACAAGTGTTCTCTGTGGTATGATATTGACCAACTTCAGTGATATATTGCCCTAGAAATTACAAAGGAAAAGCTTTCTCTGGAAGAATGTGTTTAAATGTGTTACTCCTAAACTGGCCCAAGCAAAGTAGTGGTAGAACAATAAATCCACATTTCTTTAGAAGCAGAAACTAAGTAAGAATGGAACAATCTATAAATGTGGGAGGGAAGTAGGTAGTGAGTCTCCCAAGGTTAACAGCATTGCCAGTACTTAAATTTTCCCAGTTTGGAAAAAAACAAAGTTTTGCACCACCCAAATGAAGTCAGACCAAGCCCATCATGTTTTAAATATGCGCTGATGCTTTCTTTAGAAAAAGGTCCCCTGAAGAAGAACAGTTCTGCCCGCAGGCCTGGTCTAATGCTGAATTTGACAACTCCTGTGGGCTTTCATGTGACTATTTACTCTGAATAAGTAATAGAACCACATTCTCACGCAAATATTGCTAATTCTGAAGCTTTCTGAGAGCCACACGTTACCACAAAACCAAACTTTGTCCTTACTTGTACAAGGGGATCTGGAAATCCAACAAGAAACTTGTGTTCCTCTCACATTTGAATTCTTAGTCTAACTGGCACCAGGAGTCTTTGTTACTCTCCATTTAGGATGTTTTGTTCTCTTCTGACCTGTTGGTTCGAACTGAGAAACTATATTTCATAATTACAACTGGAAGAAGTTAGGAATGGAACAGTTAAAGAGATTTGTACAATAAGTGCTGATATCAATTTTTGTCTTTTGTGTGAATCTAGCTGTACCATTAAGTTTCCAAAGAGATCTGTCAGTGATTTAGAAGTGTAGAGGTTTGGCTTATCTAATCTGTATATCTGAACCACAGAATCAACATTGTGATTAAAAGCATGAGATTCAAACTGGAGCAACCAAAATAAAAATGTGTCTGTCAAGGATTCAGGTTTGGTTTGGCAGGGAAACTTTAGCCATAATCTGTCAGACTATTGTATGCTTGAAACACATTATGAATAATTTTTTAAATCATGGTGGATTTATATAAAAAATCTTTTGAAAGGTAAATTCCTCTTATAGACCCAAGGCTATATGCTAAAAGACACTCAACGGACAATGAATGAAACAGCAACATGAAGGACTCAGGAGTTAAGAAGTGAATGCTAGAGTAACAAGTCGATTAGGTTAAGTTTTAAGTTTAACTTAACCTGAATCTATTATGGTGACATTTAGGTGCAAATACTCCTTTTATAATGTGATTCAATTTTAGGAGTGAGTGAGGACAAGACAAGGTAAAGGTCAAAGTATTCAGTGAAGCTATAACATTCAAGGAATTATAAGCAAATGTAATTAGTAGGCGGGGCAGGGGAAAGCAGGCTAGATTTCAGAGTCTTTTTTTTTTTTTTGGTTTTTGGGCCACACCCAGTGACGCTCAGGGGTTACTCCTGGCTATGCGCTCAAAAGTCGCCCCTGGCCTGGCCTGGGGGACCATATGGGGCACGGGGGATCGAACCGCGGTCCGTCCAAGGCTAGCGTGATAAGGCAGGCACCTTACCTTCAGCGCCACCGCCCGGCCCCAGATTTCAGAGTCTTAATTCAGACATTTACAAAAAGAAAAATGCAAAAAGCACAAGTTTCTCTTCTGTGTCTTCTCCTTGTGGCTCAATTTATTTTTAAAGTAAGTTAGCTATCCAAAGGTATCATACTATTCCTTTAACAGTACTGTTTTGGCAGAAGTCCACCCCGCACCTCCACCTTTTAATTAAAATGTATTATATTATTTATTAAATATTTTATACTTCTTTTAGGTCACTGTTATAGCCCTATGGAATAAGAAAGGATTTTTTCACATAGTCCTTGCCTTTGTTAATTAAATAGTTTATTTGGGTGGCTATAGCTAAAATCTTACAAACTACATCTTAATCTATAAATCAAATACATGATGACTAATAATGAGCTAGTATCTCACAGTTCTGGAGGTTAAAATGGGTGCTAGCATGGTCAAGTGAGGGTCCCTCCTGATTTTCACACTGAATACTTCTTATTGCATACTCACATGATAAAAGGAACAAGGGAACTTGATATCACTTCTTTTATGAATGCCAAAATGATATTCATGTGGCTTCTACTTAATCACTTTCTAAAGTTTCCATTTCCTAATACTATCATTTTAGGTGGTAGAATTCAAAAGATGAATGTTTGTGGGGAGCAACATCTTCAGACCAGAGCATAACCTGATCAGAAAAAAAAAAATAGGCATACAAGTAATCAAGGATTTTTAAAATCATTGAAAAGCAATACAAGAAAGAAATGGTCAGTGGTAGTATTTGATGAGAGCTGAAGGAAGGATTTTTTCAAGGCTTTCCTTTTTTTGAGGAACTATGGCTTCCCCATGCTGTTATACATGATTACTGTAGAAGTCATGTTTATGCTCATGAGCCATTCACTGGTTAAAGCTGAATTGTACAAAGAAGGAGGCACCTGACCATCCAAGACCTATGTAATCTCTAGGAATTAAGTATTGAGTGTAAGATTGCAGTTTAATTGATTGCCCCCTCTTACAGATATATATTTTAATAGTAACCACAAGGCAAAAAATATCAGTGGCAGTGAGAAGTAAATGTAAAGTGAAAAGCAGAAGAGAGCAGGCAGTTGTTTTCTAAAAGGTTATAGTTCTAGATTCAGTTGTTCTGAGATCATTTTATCTCCTTCCTTTAGAGCTCTGAATCTTGACTATCTTTGTTTTAGGGTATGGTTCTACTTGCTTCTTATTTCATCTTTAAAAAAATGGTTAGCTGATCCAACATCACACTTGTCTTGCCCATTGGTAATCCAGAGAATTTTTAACCCAAGTTGAGAACACTTTACACTTTTTAATACCTTTATCTCTAGCCTTATGTATTTACTAACTGCTCTCCTCTCAAAGTATCTCAGAGACTGAGTTCTACCATAACTTCTTCATTCGACTTATTTGACCTCCAAAGTGAGCAGGTACTCCAAATATTTTCTTATTTGATTTTTATAATGCCATTTAATAATGTGATACTATTTAATCATACACACTATAATGATCATATATTGCTATTATTATTGATTTGCATTTGAATCTAATGCACAAAGGAACTTAGCAATTTGCCCAACTTTACATATCTAAACAGTGGTAGATCCAAGATGGGAACTGAAGCAAGATAACACATGTTCCTAACTAAGAAAAACTGTCCTTTGTTTAGCATAAGATGAAGTTTTAGAATCTTTTATCTCTTTCCATATACTGTTGTCATAAGAAATAAACCTCATAGCATACATGAGATATATGTCCACTAATTCTTTGTCTTTTACTAAACAAACTGTTAGTCCATATTACCTGCTCACATTTCTGCTTAAATTAGGCACTTGTTCTTCATACTGGTTAAAGTAATCGAGATGAAAAAGAGTGATGCATATTATTTCTAAGTCTGGACAGAATCTTCTTCAGACCATTTTCTTTGCTCATTATTTTCCTTTCCTTTTTGATCCATTTTCTAAATTTCCCAAATTGGGTAAACTCTGATAGCAACTGATAATTTAGACATTTGAGTATACAGACTACAGACCAAGATGAAAATTGCACCTTTAAGAAATCTAATTTACATTTTGTTCCCGGGTCTGCCAGGAGTAATCTTAGAGTATAAAAAGAGCCAGAAGTAGCCCTGAGCACTGCTGAGTGTGCCACCCCCTCCCTGCAAAAAAACAAAAACAAAAACATAATACCAGAAAACATATTTAGCGTGTGTGAGAACTTTATATTCTCCCTGAAGCCCCGTAGTGCTAGGGATTGAATTCATGGTGGGCCATGTGTAAGGAAAATGTCCTCTGTTGTACTGCCTCTCAGGTCCCATATCATCTACTACTCCAACCAGATGGCCCAATGTAGTTGGTCAATGGGATCCCACAGGGGATAAGGGAGATTAGGAAGATCAAATATTTGGATGAAATTCATTTAAAATTTTGTTCTGAATAAAAAGTTGTTCAATTTGAACACATCCTCTAAAGGAAGTTGCCTCTGTGAGGGGAAGGGATGATAGGTCAGGGAAGGGACCACTAAGATAATGATAGAGGGAAGGGATCACTCTTGATTCTAAGTTCTGAAAGGAGGTAAAGTGATATATATGTCGCCGTATCAGTAAAAGTATTTCAAACCACAGTGCCTAAAGGAAAAAATAATTGCCTGCCAGAGTTACAGGCTAGAAGGCTGTAGGTAAACTGGGAACATTGGTGGAGGAACTAGGCATTGGTGTAGGGATCTGTGTTTCAACATTGTAACCCTGGAATTTAATCATGAATAATTTTGTAACTTTGTAATAGATGATAATTCAATAAATTATAAAAATTATTTATAAAAAAGAAATCTAATTTGTTTTATTAATGAAAGAAAATACTCTCAGAAGAATATAGTTGACTAGTGCCAACTAGTGCCAATAGTTGGCTAATCTTTAGAGAACAGTACCACACGAGTCTGTCGAGTCTGTCGTAGCTGATGAGGTAGATCTTTCTATAGCTCCCTGGTGGTAGGATCAGCTTCTCACTTAGGGAGAGCAGGCTCTTCAGTCCAAAGCCAGGGAGTTACATTTCAGGGCAGGAGGGGCAGGGGGATAGTTCAGCAGTAGAGCATTTCCCTGATATTTCAGAATAAGGAACATAGGAGAAGAGCTACAAGTGGTTGCATTTAGTTGCTTTATGATCTCAAAGAACTCAATAAAATAAATAACTAAACTAAATAGAATCATGTTTTATTTTTGCTATATACAGTGTGACCATTCTTTCATTTTAAACTTATTATTTATTATAAAGATGCTATTCATTCTTACAAGTTAGAAGGAGTAAGCATGGTTTTCCAAATGGAAGACTCTTGGCTTGGGTTAAATAAAGGGAGATGTCACCAAGTGAAATTAAGAAATGATCATTGTCTGAGCTGGCTCTAGCCAACATGGGGTTAGGGGAGACCCCATGTGGAAGGCCTTCTCTCTAACTTGGGTGTACTGGGAGACTTGATAGGCCCCCATCCATCCCCTCTTCTGCCCCCGGCCTCCAGACCTACTGGGGTGGCAGCCCCAGCAGCCAGACAGCCCAGGAGACCAAACAAGGTGGGTGTCGGGGGGATCCCTCCTGGATGGGGTCCCAAGCTTTCCCCACCCTTTCCCCAGCTCTAGGGTGGGAAGGGCAGAGGGTGTAGGGCGGGCAGATCCTGGCTTCCAGCTCTCTATTGATTCTTTCTTCTTTTTTTTTTTCATTTTTTTTTATTTATTTTTTTTTTGGTTTTTGGTTTTTGGGTCACACCCAGCAGTGTTCAGGGGTTACTCCTGGTTCCATGCTCAGAAATTGCTCCTGGCAGGCACGAGGGACCATATGGGGCACCAGGATTCGAACCGATGACCTTTTGCATGAAATGCAAACGCCTTACCTCCATGCTATCTCCCGGACCCTATTGATCCTTTCTTGAGCTGGAGGGCTAGCTCTAGCCAGCATGGGGTTTGGGGAAACCCCATGTGGAAGGCCTTCTCCCTAACTTGGGTGTGCTGGGAGCCTTGATAGGTCCCCCAGCCGTCCCCCTCTTCTGCCCCGGCCTCCAGGCCTACTGGGGTGGCAGCCCAGGCGGCCAGACAAAGTAGGTGTTGGGGGGGTCCCTCCTGGAAGGGGTCCCAAGCTTTCCCTGCCCTTCCCCCAGCTCTAGGGTGAGAAGGGCATAGGGTGTAGGGCGGGCAGATCCTGGCTTCCGGCTCTCTATCGATCCTTTCTTGAGCTGGAGGGCTAGCTCTAGCCAGCATGGGGTTTGGGTAGATCCCATGTGGAAGGCCTTCTCCCTAATTTGGGTGCGCAGGGAGCCTCGATAGGCCCCCCAGTCGTGCCCTCTTCTGTCCCCCGCCTCCAGGTCATCCCTGTGTTCCAGCCCTGGCGGTTAGAAATGATGGGTCCTAAACTGGGGTGTGCTGAGATTTTTTTCGGTTGCACTAAATTTGTCACTGGCAATTTCTGACCAGTCTACATATAGAAAACCGCATGTATTAAGAGTATTCCCTATCCTTTTGTTATGTTTTGCATATCCAGAATGTCCGTTTTGTATTCTGCCCTTTCCCCCACCCCTACAAAGCTCATTTTTACTCCTTAACTCTCACCCCCCCAAACATCACTAACCCACATTACTCTTTTTAACTTCAGTACTGCACAATCCTAATCACAGACCAAAGCCCTGCATTGAGTGTAAAAACCCCCAACTATTTCAAAAGACATAAAATGGACACCAATTTCTTTAAAATATTTATGTGTTTTTTCTCTGACAGCTATAAGTCTTACTAAATATTCTCTTATACAATGACGATTCTATCCACTTTTTATCTTCTCTTTATAAGCTGTTCAATAAGGAATTTTGATGAAAGAGTCCCCCAGTTTAATGCTTTTGATTGAACCATGTCATGGGGATTGTTGGACTTGTTCTTATGGCCCCCACATGCACCAATAACACCACGTGGCATTGTCCCTTTTTTGCATGGGCACATCAAAATGGGAAAATACTATACATACAAATAAGATCCTATCTAATAGAGATAGGAGCACACAAATCTTGTAGTGCAAAGGGACCTTACACCCTGAACATTGACATAATGACCTGGCACATGTCTTAGACTAAAGGGCATTTACTATTCACCCCTGAACCAGGGAAGCCATCCACAAAACATCTAAGTTTGTCTAAAACATCACCTGGAAGCAATCCTCTAACAAGGAAGACCCTACCACTGCTCAGACTTCAGCCTGCTCAAAAGAGACTTCCCTTAACACTGAGAAGACTTAACAACAACGGCCTGCTTACAGGACAGGGCTCCTGAATTGCCCTTTAATTGTGAGGTGAAATGAGAGGATGCTCCAAATCCTGACTTCAATGTAGGATATGCAGATTCCAGAATCTTTAATACAGAAACATGATACCAACAACAGAGACTGTGTGAAAAATAAAAGTGTGTTGACACTACAGACAATGTCTTGGATTGGACGATCTAGCTTGCCTGGAGCCTAGAGTTGGTCTTATACCAGAAAACTTCAGGGGTAAGGTCTCCTTGTATTTAGGCCAAGGTATTCCTTTCCATGCCCCTCATATTTTGGTGGGCCTATGCAAACAACAATTACCACTCTAACACCGTTTTTACTGTGCTCCTTTGACTCTAATCCTCAAAAAAACCCACTTGAATTTTGAGGTTAACTTAAACTAATATGCATGTACATGGAAATGTAAAAAATACTATGCCTCTAATGTTTAAGGAGTTACATAAGTTTTATGTCTTTAGATTGCCTTGTGTGCTGTTAAGAAATATTATAATGTGTTACAATCTGGGGACTTGAGGGACAAAGTAATTGTACATGGATTCTGTTTTATTTATCTTAATGTTCTTTGGCTGAAAGTTCAAAGCTAAGAAATCAGCAAGGGGACTTCTGAGAATTATGTTATGGGTGATTGTCTTCCACTGTAACTTTACCTTGTCCTCTTTCTTTGCATCTTTGTTCTCATAATTAAAAATAAAAAATTAAAAAAAGAATTGATCATTGTTTTTTAGTCTATAGTTACTGGTGGAACTATGGATTAAAACCTGTTTCCTTATGCTGGGAAGTCTGAATTGGAAGCTAATAAAGTTCTTTTTGGGAAGTACTTGAAATTATACAAAGTAGCTATGTTTAATATAAATCTCATCATTAAGTCAAAGTTCAAGGTTTTATTTCAAATTAAACTTATCACGAGCTTAAGAAAATGGACTTTCCACCTTTCTACATGATCTCAGCAATCTTCATACAGTTCTGGTAAATTATCATCCTGCAAATGAGTCTCCTGACTTTCCTAGTATACTTGGCTCTCTGCCTTACCACATAAAGGTAAGGAGAGACACAGGGTTACAATCTATGCCTTTGTTGTATTTTTACAGTTTAAATGAAATGACCCAGGAATACCCATCATTCTTTCAAAATGCACTACTCTGCAAGATATTGCTGCATTACTTTCAAGGACATGAACTTTGATTATGTTCAAAGTTCAAGATAGTCTCTGACATTTTTTCTAAGCTATTAATTTAACTAATATTTTATGGATGTCTGTCTCAATGTTCTGAGTACCACCTATATACAACAAAATCGCTACTTGCTTCTTGGAATAATGTTTATTAGTCGTTTGTCATCATCCTGGTAAACCCTGATATATTATTCTACACGGTGGAATCCAAAGTTTGGCATACAATGGATGCTCAATAAATGCACATTTTATGACTATACAAACCTGTATGACATTAGAAACTGTATGAAAAGTAGCATCACATTTTATGAGGAATTTTGTCTTCATTAAAAAAAAACACTGTCCCACATTAAAAATATATTTGTTTCTCTAATTTAGTCACTCAACAGACATCTAATAAGTGGGTTGTTTTGTGGTGGATTCAATGTGGCACACTCGAAGACTCTCATGCTTTGACCTCTAGTTCCAATGGCAGTGCACAGAGTGACCCCTGCTTTATTGACTTGGATAGATAGGTAATTACTCAGTTAAGCACCGATGCTTTTGAAAATGTAGCTTTCCTTTTTTCACTTTCAATTATTTCAAGAGGAAGGCAGCTGGTGGGTATAAATGTCAGGGTTCTAAGAAACTCTGATTTACTGAAGAGGACATGGAATGAAACAAAGTGTTAACCAACATTTTCTTTGAAATGAAGTTGGGAAGGATTAGTTTAGGGGAGGGCATCACTAGAGAGAGAAGAGTCATTAATCATTGTCCATAATAATCCAAGTTGAATATCGTATTGTTGAATTATTTTTAATCTTTGGGAAATACAGCACTGCCCCCAGGGTGTTTTCTTTTCTCTTTGCCTCCTACTGCGCTGCCTGCTTTGCAAGCTGAAGTCCTCCTGTGTATTTCTTGAACTGGATCCAAATTCATTACAGATATACTGGGAAATGGACATAGATGATTAATCTGGTGGAGAGTTAGGGGCGGGGGTGAAGGAAAAAAAGAAAGCTACCCTACGTAGTGGCCTGAGCTAGTTTTAAAGTTAAAAGGTGATCTTTGACCTTCTCATGATTCATAAAGCGCTTTGTGACTCCCACCCCTTAGTCAGGAATTTTTAAGCTCAACAAAAGGACTTTTAGCTAAAATGCCACTTTAACCGAGTTTCACAAGGACAATTTATTTCAGCTTCTGTGCTGACCAAGTAAAGATCTTCACTTTAACTGTCTAATAGCCATTCAATTTGGTTAACCCCATGTACATTTGCTAGGTCATGTACATAGTGCAGGCATAGATTAGGCAAGTTGAGGTTCTATTTCTCAGCTAGAACAAATGCTCACTCTTAGAGGAATTAGATGGATTAGAAGTGCCAATATATGAAATAAATCAGAAGAATCTCCAGTCAAAAAAAGTTACAGAGTTGTAATTTTCCTCAAGGAAAACTAGGAGAATATATAGTGGAAGATTTCTGGGTTAATACCCTGAGGCAGTTCTTAAGCCAATGCTAACACTTATGGAGCTCCACTCTGATCCTGCCTCAAGTCTGATAAAGAGCAGCGGTGATTCCATTCACTATCATTAAACTGCCCAGTTTTGCTGGAGAGATAGCATGGAGGTAAGGCATTTGCCTTTCATGCAGGACGGTGGTTCGAATTCCGGCATCCCATATGGACCCCTGTGCCTGCCAGGGGCAATTTCTGAGCATAGAGCCAGGATTAACCCCTGAGCGCTGTCAGGTGTGACCCAAAAACAAAACAAACAAACAAAAAACTGCCCAGTTTTTTGGAGAGGGAAAGGAAGCTATTACAGATGACAGTGGGATTTATGTGTCATGCAAATGTTCTGTGACCAAGGTGCTTGAATAGTAAACTATGAAGCAGCATGCACATTGGAATATTTTGATTTTTCGTGTCAGACTTTTGAGCTATTTCCTGAGTCACAAACTGTGATTTGTCGATCTGGCTCTTAAAAAGTCTTAAGTCTAATCCAAGACTTCTAGGAGGTATTTCTCTTATCAGGCTCTGGCAGATGTTACATAACAGATTGAAGGCAACCACAAATTCTTTCATGTTCCTGTGAGTGGTAGAATTTGCATCCTCTCCACTTGAATATGAACATGCTGTAACTGTTTAATCAATAGAATACTTTGAAGGTAACATTGTTCCTGGGGTACTTTGTTATGTAGCAATAGCTCTTTAGATGACAGTGGTTAGGTTCAAGGTGTAGGTATGTATATGTCAGAACCTCTCATGCTAGTAAGCCAAGGACCATAATTAACATTAACATGAATCATATTTAACAGAAATTTTCTATTTTCCAAATATTGTGCCATTGCAGAAATGTAGATAATTTGGTTCATTTAGAGAAGACCCATTTTTAAGACATTTAGTCTAGTGAAAATTGTAGATATCCATGAAATCAAGTTTGAACCAGAAGTTACATAACCCGAATGAGTGTCAGAATCCTCTGTGATTCTGTGAGAAATCATGTTTGTAGGAATAGTAACTTTAAGAATATTGAAGTTGGAGTGATTCTCTGGAACTGCAGAGAATAATCTAAAAAAAAAAAAAATCTCTAAACAAAAGATGCCAGTTCAGCAAAGATGAAAAGGAAGAGTAGGAGTTTGTGCTTCCACATCTAAACTTCTGGCAATCCTGTCCATAGAGTATGTTAGAGTTAATCATTTTAGTGAGTTGTAAAAAAGCACAAGTTGTTTTTTGGATAGAGAACCATATGCTCTTGAAAAAAAAATACCTGTTTGTGTTTAGAGCATTTTTTGCCCGAGGTTATATTGTGGAACACACAGTAGGATTGGGCGTGGTGCATTCAAAAACAGTTGCAATCTAATTCATCAAAAATCAACAACAAAGTCAGAGAAAATTCTGATGTGTGCATAATTAAATGTGCAATAATGTTGTAGCCACACAAAGTTGTGTCAGAATCCAGAAAAAATAAAGCCAACCAGAAAGGATGAGCAAGAGTCACAGAGAACTCTTCATAAACTTTTGATTTTAAAAAAAAAGAAGTTGGCTCCTCTCTTAGACGTGTTCAGTCTGACTCTGTGTGCATCATAGAATGTCTTTTACATGAGGATGAACATAAAGCCTAGAAAAATAATAACTTTGGAAAACTTAAATAAGCATAATAATTATTTGGGTTACCAAAATCAAACATCTGGTGCTATCACAAACAGAAAAAAATATTTTCTTTAATTATCTAATATCTTTGCCCTATCAGTCTCTGGAACATAGTATGAAGCTTCTTGGAGTTGTTAATCCCACTTTGTTTGCAGCCAACAACCTTTTTGAAATGCAGGACTGGAGATGATCCTTTGTTGTATATAGGAGGATTTCCAGGCCTAATCCTCACTCTAGGCTCCTATTCTTCCACAGGTAGTCGTCTTCCCAGGCACTGTGTGCAGTTTTCAGAACTTTGTTCTCCACATCTTTTATCAGTTTGCAATACATTCCCTTTCCATCTACATCAGATCAGGCTTTATGAGAACCAGTTCAAGCATCAACTTCCAACATATACATTTGCTTTCAGCTTCTAAGAAAGAATGCATTTCTTATAGTAAGGACCCTTCATTAGGTCCTTACTATACTTAGAAAAAGGCAAGCTTCCTGATAACTTTATATATGCATCAGGCTCATTTTCCACTCTTCTTTAGTCTTCCAGGTCCCCCAAAGCAACTTGTAAAACAGTCTGAAATCTGTTCCTTTCAATACCTAGTACAATTTGACAAAAGGAGATATTAGTAGTCCAAATACCAATCAAACAGTCTCGACCCATATAGCTGCTGTCTCTCCTTCCCACAATTTCTCTCCCTTTTTATTTATTCATTCCTTCTATAATAACAAATCTTAGTTGCTACTGTTTGTAGAGTACAGTATGGACCCATGCCTGTGCCATGAAACCTTGCCCATACCTTTGGGAACAATCTCTAGTTCATTTTGTGAATTACTCATTGTAAGAGGGCCATTTCTGTATCCTGTTTGCCCGACTAAGACACATAGTTTGCAAAGTAAGATCAGGAAGTTAATCTAGCATTAATTTTTTTAAAGTAATTTGTTGTATTTCTTCCAACATGCCAACTGAATTGCTTCATTGATCTCAAAGTGTGCAGTTCAACTCTGCTAGTCCAAAAAACATTTTTTTTCAAGCCTTGTACTTGTGCACATTAGGTGGAGAGTTTGGATGCCATGTCTATTCACCAATTTCATTGCATAGCAAACCTAGTCAATTCATATCAGGGAAACTCTACTGGAAGAACCTTAAGATCTGACTATGCCCACTTTAATTTAAAAGTGAGGAAATAATAACGTTGAGGATTGAACCAGCTTTGTCTTCCAACCTTACCACAAGGTATGGTAGCAGAAATTCAAGGGTTTCTAGATTAATTGTCTGTGGCTATTGAAATTACAAAGTAAATGCTCAGTAAATGTTTGTTTAATGTAAATTTTGTTTAGGAGAAACTCTTCTAGAAAAACCTTAAAATATTATTATATCTACTTTTATTTAAAAGGGAATAAAAATTGAACCAGTTTTGTCTTCCAACCACACCACAAGGTATGGTAGCAGATTCAAGGAAATAAAAGTTTATTGGATTAATTGTCTGTGGCTACTGAAATTATAAAGTAAATGCTCAGCAAATGCTTGTTTAATTTAATTGGATAACTGCTGCATCTGCAAGCACTAGGCAGTGCTCACTGAAAAGTAGAATAAAATTCCTGTTTAAGTTAGGGCATTTTGGAAGGCACCCAGATATTTTCTTAAATCAATCTGTGGAGACCTTCGAGTAAGAAAGACCACCCCAAATTGCAAACCAAGGGGGATATTTCACTTATAGCAACAAAAAGTAGTAGCCTAGTGAGAAGGTCCACTACACAAAAACCACAATGGGTGGATAATTAGGAGTGTAATCTGGGGAGAGTTGTACATTGAAAGATGCAGCTACACAAGGATTCCCTCTGGCTTTTTGCCCCACTAATGGCCAGGTTTGCACAAGCAGATGAAGCTGAACATCTAAGCTGGGGGTCTGGAGAGGCAGCCACCACAGAGGGGTTTTTTATGTGTGATGCCCGTGGATAAAAGTGAAGTGAACCCCTCCACTTGTGTGCCCAGGGGCTAACATCTGAATTCCTGGCCTGAAAGAGGGGCTCTGTTGAAAGAACAGTAGGCCTCCCTATGCCGAAATTGGCCAGTGGGACTTTTTCAATTTGCACCTGGTGTTGGGCAGGAGTTCATGAAAATCCACAGAAAGGAATGTTTCCGACTTGAATGATGGAAGGGGGGTGGGGAGCAGAGTTTGTACGATAGTACTTTGGAGTCATGAAAAGCCCTGATTCAATTTGTGAAAGGGAGACAAGTCTTTGCTGAGGAGAACATTTCTTGCGGGCTGTAGAGAACTGTGATCTGCAAACATATGGAGTGGAAAGCTCCCTGTCACCTCATCGGTTAGTTTTGAAAGCAGAGCTGAGTCACTTGGAACTGCCTAGTTCCAGCCAGAAAAGCTCTAACCAGGGGTCGTTTTCATCTTATTTTTCCAGAGAAGAAGGCTTTTTCCAACCCATCATATATTTAAAATTTATATTCAAGGACAGCCCTTTCTTAAGTAGGCTGAGGACTTCTAAATCTGTTTATTACCAAAAGGACAAAACTGCTACCCAGCATGGATTTTATTTCATTTAAAAATTCATCCTTAGGTAGTTAAAAAACATATATGCTCATTACACAAATTTCAAATGTCATTCAAGAAAATAATATATAAAGATGTCAAGTCACTCTTAAAGTTACTCCAGAAAACATTAGTATCAAAGGAGTAGAGGCATTATTCAGGCTTTATTTCCTAAGCTTTTAGTAGTATTAAGACATGTATTCTTATAAAGTTAATCAGAAAAGGGTTCACAGAGATATTATAGTGGGTAAAGTGCTTATATTATCAGAGACCTACCTTCTCCACTCGAAGCACTATCAGGAATGATCCCTGAGAGCAGAGGGTGGAATTAGCCCTGAGCAACAAGCACTAAGTGTGGCTCAGAAAACAACATAAATGAACTGAATATGTATTTTGGAATTTGAAACTATAATGAATAAAATTAAAATCACCAACACCCACAATGTTACTTTGCTAAAAGGATGCCTCCCCAACTATACTTTACTTGACTTTTCAGAGTACTTGAAATTGTTGGCCAATGGTCACTTTCAGCTTTTACTGCTTCTTATCACTGTTTTCCACCAGCACCACTTTTTTTTTTGCTCTTAAATCTGTGCCTCCTTAAACTCTTTCATTACATGGCCTCAAGTCAATAGTCCCAATTTCTGAATTTGTGTTCTATATCATCACAAGGCTTACTTCTTAAGCACAATATAAAACCAGGGGAGTAAATTGTGTAGCAAACTCTCTCTTTTTAAGTAGAGGAATAAGCTGCTTCTCTGATAAGTGTAAATGGTCTCATTCTTGGCATATTACTGGTTTAGAGAAGTTTAGGAAACTTTAAAATGACTTGTCTTAAAAATATTAGGCAGGACACATATTGGGGAACTTTGGAACAAAGTGATCAGACCTAGGGTGAGGTAGAGAGAGTGATTCAGGATATAATTTTTATTCTAGGGTTGGGTTCACACTAATGAGGGGAAGGATGATACTGTGAATCCAACTAATGTGGAAAATCCCCACTGTGTTTCATGGAGATGCCCTGTAACCAGCTACAGAAATGGTTGTTCTGACATTGCCAGCTTCTGGTCTTCTCAGCAGGCAAACTGATGTTCCCATCACTCATGCTTCAAATTTCCTTTACAAAGTTAATTTGATATTAGAATCACTTTACCCTCCCATCTTATTTTGGAGACATGAGAGAGTCATATTTCTCATCAATTCTCCCTTGTAAGGACATTTCAGGACCTTGATCATGGTTGCTCGTTGGTCTCACTGGGGATACTGGTGTTAAAGCAATGAACATTATAACTTCAGCTAAATAGAAGTTAGCCTTTTAAAGAAAGTTATTACCAGATTCAGCAATATCTGACTAGAACTTTCACTGAGAAAAGGGAGGCATACATTTTTGAAAGTTTATGGCTTCCCTGATTATTTTTGTCTTGTCCTGAAAAGTGTCCCTGTCTTCTTTTCCATGAACAAGCTCATGTCTATGTTTTCTAATCAACTTCTTCCTTTGTGCTCCCTAAGCCATGTCATATTATGTAAATCCCAGATATTGGTGTGCAAGTGCCCAGCAGTGAGATTTTTATGATGGATGGATGTTATAATTTCATACCTAATTCATTTGTATAGTTTAAGGGCAAAACTGTCTCTCCCACTTCTCTTTTCTGGTGTAGTGCTGTGTGTGCAGGTGCACTGAAAACACTGTCTGAGGAATGGCCACAGGGATTCAGATATATGAAAAAATTATAAGCATGGAGTTCAAAAGAAAGCTCAATCAGTACTGGCAGGGATGTGGAGAAAAAGAACTCTTATTCACTGTTGGTGGGAATGCCGTCTAGTCCAGCCTTTATGGAAAACAATATGGAGATTCCTCTAAAAACTGGAAATTGAGCTCCCATTTGATGCAGCTATTCCACTCGTATATACCATAGGAACACAAAAATAGGGGCCCGGGAGATAGCATGGAGGTAAGGCATTTGCCTTTCATGCAAAAGGTCATCGGTTCGAATCCTGGTGCCCCATATGGTCCCCCATGCCTGCCAGGAGCAATTTCTGAGCATGGAGCCAGGAGGAACACAAAAATACAGTACAAAAATCCCTTCCTCTCACCTATATTCATTGCAGCACTATTCACCATAGCCAGACTCTGGAAACAACCAAGATGCCCTTCAACAGATGAATGGCTAAAGAAACTGTGGTACATATACACAATGGAATATCATGCAGCCATCAGGATAGGTGAAGTCATGAAATTTTCCTATACATGAATGTACATGGAATTCATTATGCTGAGTGAAATAAGTCAGAGGGAGAGAGATAGACGTAAAATAGTCTCACTCATTTATGAGTTTTAAGAAAAATGAAAGACATTACTGCAATAAGGCCCAGAGACAATAAAGGGCTGGGAGAGCTGGAAGGACTGGCTCACAATTTGAAGCTCACCACAAAGAGTGGTGAACGCTGTTCAGGAAATAACTACACTAACAACTAGCATGACAATGTTAAAGAATGAGAGAGGTAGAATGCCTGTCGCAATATAGGCAGGGCAGGGCAAATGGGGGCATTGGTGGTGGGAATGTTGCATTGGTGAAGGGGGAGTATTCTGTATATGACTGAACCCCAACTACAAACATGCTTGTAATCATGGTACTTAAATAAAGATTTGTATTTTAAAAAATAATATATTGTGTTTCATGTATGTATTTAGTCAGTTTTTGAGCATCTACTTTCTGGTTATCATTTCTAGCAAAGACTTAGAATATCAGGAAGGTAATCCCATATACACCTCATTTCAGATAGAATATTTTGTTATGAAGAAAATAGAAGAAGGTAGTGTGGAGGAGGGTGACTGTCTGGGATGATGCTTTAGAGAAGGTGGGAAAGTACTAAGAGACAATTCAGACTTATTTTTTTAAGTCTTTTACATATTGACAATGCAATATGTAGTCCAGAAGAAAATCCTGAAAGTAAATATGACTTTGGTTATTATTTGGTTGTGTTTGAGGCACAGAAAGGTCAGTATGGGGAAAATACACTGAATGAAGGCAGAGGCTGGTAAGGAAGCCAGTGAACCCTGCTATTTTGTAGCCTTGATGATAACAGGATGAATTCTTCTGTAGGAAAAATGGGATTTTGCAAAATTCAGGCAACCTTATTGCAACTCAGCAAATTTATGGTGCAAATGTATATTTATGTAGGTTGTCCTAATTATTTTATCTACTTGAAAGAAGTCCTGATGGCAATTTTATCAGTTACTTTAGGGTAAGGAATATTCAGTGTTTGGTTTTCTTTTTCCCAACAAAATAAAATATTAAAATACTTAAGAGATATACTTGGTTCACTAAGTTTTTTTTACTATGATCATGCAGCTGCAAACAGGATCAGTAAGCCAGAGGATGAAATGCAGAACAACTTCATACAACAGAAGAGACTGGAAGGAATTTTAAAGCAAATGATCAGACAGTGTCAAAGAATGTGAACCGATGAAAATAGAAGTCTTTGAGAAACTCAACAGAAACAACATAGGAATCAATGAAGTCTCAGAAACGAGTTGGAGGAAGAGTGAGAACAGAAGAGGAGGAAGAAGAATTTTAAGAAGAATAAGGCGAAAAGGAGTAAGAAGATTATGGTGAAAAATAGTAAGAAGAGGAGGAGGAAGGAGAGTAAGAAGAGGGCAAAGAATAGTAAGAAAAGAAGAAAAAGAAGAGGAAGAATGAAAGGAGGAAGAAGAGTAGGGGGAAGAAGAGGAGAAAGGGGAAGAAGTGAAAGGAAGAAGAAAAAAGACAAGAAAAGAGGAAGAAGGGAAAGAAGAGCAAGAAGAAAATGAAGAAGAGAAGGAGAAAGAAAAAGAAGAGGAAGAAGCTGAAGAGGAGGAAGTAAAGAAAGAAGAGGAGGAAGAAGAATAAGAGAAAGAGGATAAAGAGTCTACAGCCATACCATGCTGAATGTGCCAGATCTTGTCTGATTTAAGAAAAAGGAAGAAGAAAAAGAAGAGGAAAAAAAGAAGAAAATGGATCGAATATTTATTTTTTATTTCTTTTCTTATAATAGTGTCTTTGTTTAAGCACCGTGAATGTGATATGTTTGTAGTTGAGTTTCAGTTAAAAAAATTTTAAATGCACAAGGTGACACTGGTGGTGGGTGGGATTGGGGTTGAAAAATTGTCTAAAATGTAATTGTGAATAAAAAAAAAGGAAGGAAGGAAAAGAAAGAAAAAGGAAGGAAGGATGGAAGAAAGAAGGAAGGAAGAAAAAGGAAGGGAGGAGGAAGGAAAGAAAGAAGGAAGGAAGGAGAAGGAAGGAAGGAAGGGAAGAAGGAAGGAAGGAAGGAAGGAAAAGAAGAAAGAAAGAAAAAGGAAGGAAGGATGGAAGAAAGAAGGAAGGAAGAAAAAGGAAGGGAGGAGGAAGGAAAGAAAGAAGGAAGGAAGGAGAAGGAAGGAAGGAAGGGAAGAAGGAAGGAAGGAAGGAA
>PVKC010007586.1:0-29315 GCA_004027635.1 Crocidura indochinensis
CACACACATACACCTCTTTCCTTTTTTACAAAATGCTCCAGATTGTCATCACTGCATTAACATCCATACTATTTCTGCAAAATTTATCATGGCAGCATTACAAAAGATACTTAAATTTCAAGTACTTAAATAGATATATACTATGAAATAAATATTTATCATGAAAAAGAAGAACTTGAATAATGCTATTCTGATACTTGATACAGTGTCAGAATGGAGGAAGGACTTCAATAGTAGAAACAATATTAGAAACAGATATTACTAATGGCCTGATAGTTTTTAGATTCAAATGTTTTTTGGTTTATACGATTTCCTCAACTGTTCTTTTCACAATGTTATTAGACTAATTAGCTTTTTTCTTCCATATGTAGAGATAATGTGGAGATAAACAATTCTACATGATAATTATAATCTTCTAGGCTCAAGAAAGTTGAAAATATTTAGGAAGCACTAAATAGACACAGAAGAATTGCAACTATAAATTAAATATTCACATTTATCAAGTACTGATATGCCAGAAATACTATTAAACCTTTCCCATGAATTATTGCCTTTAATCTTCCCATGAAAGAGGAGAAATGATCATTGCAATTTTACAAATGAGAAGCTGGCTTAGGGAGCTTCACAGTATTTGAATTTTGATACTGATAAGGGGAAGATTCACATTTAAAACTCATTTTTCAAAGCATTAAATAGTGCACAATCATAAATAGTGTTTGCAGCTCTTTCCACTGCTGTTTTGCCAAATGCTCCTCCAAAATTTTTCTTTTTGTACTGGCTCTGTTAAACACAGGGAAAGATCAAATAACAGAGGAACAAAGAGTATCAAAGGACAGCTACAGGTCACCTGGCAGTGCTTCCTTTTTACGGGAACAACAAAGTCTTACTCGGCAGAATAATTTCTGATGTTGCCAAAGCAGCCTGTCTAGACAACTTACAAATGAAATGCAGAAACAGATACAATTTTGTATTTGTCTGTACATGGCATGGTGGGGCACATTAAGTATCATTTATCAGAAAACGTTAAAAATTTACACCTGCTCAGAGTATAGCCAAAAGATTCCCGCCAAGAGACTTCTTACTATATAGATCATCTTTATCAGACATCCTCACGGCAAGAAAGAATGGACCATTTCTGTATCCCCACTAGTGCCTAATGATTAATAAATTGAATGAAATTGCTTAATTTAATTTGACTTGATCAGGGTGGATAATTAGATAACATTGCTACTAAATTCTAAATAATATTGTAAAGTCTCAAGTGATGTGTCATGTAGCATATATTTCTGTATGACTAGGCTACATCAGTTAGTGACTGATAGTATAGAGGTTAAAGTAATAACCTTGAATATAAATGGTCTCTATCTGATCCCCAGAACAGCATGGTCCTTCAAGCACTGCCAAGAGCAATGCCTTTACTTACCCAGAAGTAGCATCAGAATAATTGACTCCAATTAAAACAACAAAGATATTTTAGCTACAATAAAGGTCAGACATTATTTGTCATACAATGTTTTCATTTTAATAAATCTAATTTTGCTTTTAAAATAATTTTTACAGCTAGTAGATTTCTTGCCATTTGTAGGTGTTTTGAAACTTTTATTAATTAATAAAAGTTTTAGCTATGTATTATTTTATATAAAATTTTGTAATATATTTATTTAGTCTAAGAAAACTGAGCTAAGTAAAAATGGTCCAGTTTGTGCAAATCTGTTGCTCTTTTAGGAATTGAAATTAAGCTCCTTGGAACTATTTTGGCCTGATGAAGCTAGCACAGTTGGTATCCCTAGATCCAGACAATTTCTATAAAATAAGATTAATTTAACTAAAGGCAATAACTCATGACTATTTATGTACTACTAATTATTAAGCTTTGATTTTGGGCTGTTTATTTCTTTGTGAAAGAGTTGGATATATTTCCTAATATCAAAATCTCTATGTACTTTTGGCAAAACAAATTCATGCCAAAGTCAAATATTTATGTGTTTAGTTGAAAAGAATTTGGTGATTGTTTGTTGAGCTACAATCTAAAAGTAAAAGTAAGATAACTGTGAGTGATGGGTCTTTTTCTGATTTTTTAGAGGAAAATATAGTGTGTCTATAATAGAAAAGAAACATCTGACTAAACAGACATAAAGAATTAAGAATGGGAGCCAGAACAATAGTAGACCAGGCAAGGTGTTTGCCTTGCCTTCACCATATGTGCTGCACCATATATGGTTCCCTGAGTTCACCAGCAGTGATCCTTGAACACAAATCTAGGCATAAGCCCTAATTACAAAACAAAACAATATTAATTCAAGAATAAACAGTTAAAACATTTTTAGTGTAGTGCTTTTCAGACTGAAAAACTGAAGAAATTGCACATTAGATACTTCGCCAGAGATCCTGATGACAGTTTTTAAGGAGAGATGGTGAATATTTTTATAATTTTCCAGTCACACTTAAGCTCAATTGAATTTGTATTAATATTATTATAAAATAAAGAAATATATGCTTTAGTTTTGGGGGGTTATTTTAATCTGGTGAAAAGTTGAAAAATTTAAGTCTGATAGCAAAATTATATGTTTAAAGATGACTTCAGTAATAATAATAACTAACAGAGACAGAACTTCCATTTCATATATTTTTAAAGCATATGCTCTTGCTTATCTATGTAACCACATGCATGAATGCATGAAAAAATGCATCACAATTGACTTTTAATCAGTTCAGGAAAAGGAACAAATTATAATCAGTAGAGTTCTCACTCTAATGAAACCTAAGGATATATATAAAGAGAAATGAATATTTGAAATCAGTAATAGGATATGAAGATAGTGCACCCATAGATGCTATTTTAACAGCTTTTCAGGTCAATAGTAACTAAATGTTCTAATATACTGATTTCTTAGTGACCCATATCAGTTGGCTAGATAATGTGACTGTAATATTAGTGAGCAAATCAATAGTGGAGAGACAAAATTGCAAGAATAGGTACTTCTGATGTGGTACTTATAGACCTGATGAAGGAATGCACAGTTTAAAAAGTATATTGTAAATCTAAAATACATATTATCTAGAAAATTTAAGTATATCTAATAATTTTTAATTTTTGTTTAGCTAATTTTCCCAATTAAAAAATACATATTGTAACTTAAAATACTAGAAATTTAAAGGTTTTATAAAGAGTAGAAGGACCAGAGATGTAGCACAGCAGGTAAAGTGATGGCTTACACGTGGCAGATCTGGATTCAATCCCTAGCACCTCATATGGTTCCTCAAGCACTGCCAGGAGCGATCCCTGAACAAAAAGAGGCAGAAATAGCCCTGATTATAGATGAATGTGACCCCCAAACAAAACATAATCTAAAAATCTGTTCTTTGTCAATGGTATAGAAAGGGTCCGGATGATGGTTCGGTCAGAAATGATGTCCAATACCTCCCACATGTATCAAACACAGATACGGAAACTCTGTGACATCATCAAACTGCAACTGCGTATGTGAACATTGTAACTGAAAATGCCTGAGCATGGCCATCAGGCATGCAATTCCAGCAAGCGCTGCAGCTATATGAAGGAGAATCTTCATGCAGGTAAATTGCACACCAAACTTGTGCAATACCACATCCAAGCAGGTATGTAAATCTCAATCAGCATACCAAAGGAACTAAAGGGAAGGGCAAAAAGAAAAAATAGTGAGAGAAAAACATCAATTAAGCCAATTTTGTAGGAAATTGAATGCAGATTGGGTTTTATGATAATAAATTGACCAAGTACTAAAATGTTAAGTCCTATTTCATGCACTATTAGATAATAAACTCTGTTAACTGTAACCTTACTTCACATATGACATGCTGAATATTGATTTAAATAATTTCATAACATGTTTTCACTATCTTTTGTAATGGCTAAGGTTAATCAACACATTAAAACAAGGCTACTGATTTGGCTATCAAATTAACTCATATAAAATCAAAACTCAAATCACAGTACAATCAGTAAAATTCCCAAATTCCTTCTAAGTATTTCTAACTACCTACTTTGTCATAAGATAAAAATTATCCAACTTTTTAAGCATTTATAGTTGCAATCATGAGCACTTTACTTATGGTTAGTAGTAAAAATAAAACAATAGTAATTTTTTTGCATTTTAAAACATTTAATTCTCAACCAACATTAGGCCTGCATACCATATTATTTCTTTTTCTACTTATGGTACCTATCTCATCATACATTTTAGGAAACACTATAACTCTATGCCCTTAGTCTTGACAAGTAATTGTCTTTTATTTAGCTGCAGTCATAGTTTTTTTCTAGAAACAACCTCTTTCAGTTGTCACATGAAAACTTTAGTCAAAGCAACAAGATCTGACAATTTCACTCTGTAAGAACCTTTGCAATCCTTGGAATTCTTGCTCAAACATTTAATCAGGGAATGAAAAGGAAATTACCCCAACCTTTAAAGGAACAGTTAAGCTTTTACAGATAACTGATATTAAGTAATAATTCATGTGGCTCTTAGCAATTATAGGAAAATACAGGTGAGATTGGTTGGTCTTAGGAAATAATACAAAACTGAATTGGATAAAGTAAAAGGTAACATCAGTTTTCTGCCTTCATATTGTGATAATTTTTTTCTAAGTTTTTGTTGTACAAGGTAGGTAAAAGTGACCACAGAATATCTCAAGAATCCTGTCTTGTAAGACTATAGATGTGGTCCTTAGCATTTGAACCACATACCCACATGCTCACAAATCTACAAGTGTGATTCTCAACACCACTGCAATGTATAGACTCTGGCAACAACAGATGAAATGGGAATAAATAAACAATAAAATTATCATTTAAAATATGAAGAAAGGGGCCGACGTGGTGGCAGAAGCAGTAAGGAATTTGCCTTGCACGTGCTAACCTAAGATAGACTGCAATTAGATCCCCCGGCCATATGGTCCCCCAAACCAGAGCAATTTCTGAGCAGATAGCCAGGAGTAACCCTTGTATGTCACAGGGTGTGGCCCAAAAAACTATATATATATATATATATATATATATATATATATACAATTATATACAAACCATATAGATAAAGTGTGTTCTATATAAAATAGCAATAATTTGTGCTCATTATTCTAAGAGACCCATTATTTTATTAGTAGTAAAATAAAATGCAAAGTTATAACATTGTCCATTCATAATCACAGAATCTCTATAAAAGTATCTCATATATATATATATACAATTATATACAAACCATATAGATAAAATGTGTTCTATATAAAATAGCAATAATTTGTGCTCATTATTCTAAGAGACCCATTATTTTATTAGTAGTAAAATAAAATGCAAAGTTATAACATTGTCCATTCATAATCACAGAATCTCTATAAAAGTATCTCAAAGGGTATCTAGAAATTTTAAAATAATGCTAAGGAGATAGCCACAATGGAAACTCTCTTCTTGCATGCCTATAAAAAGAATAAAGAAAGACTCTACCATGGTGATCCATGGAGCAGCTGGAAAAATTCAGAGATGAGTTTGAAGATTTTTTCTTGCAACTGTTGCTTCTATTTCACCATTGTCAAATTTGCGGTTTCTTTGATAATTGGCTTTTGACTTGCATTGTCTTATGCAAAGCAGGAAAAGGCTATATATCTCTAGTATTTTAGCTTTTTCAAATTAAACTATAGTCAGAAATTCTTCCTGTGTTTTTATAGAAAACAGTAAACATTGAGGCAAAAAATAGTTTTGTTGTAAAACACAGACAAAAAAAAAACTCCTTTCCTTTTCTGCTCATATTCTATTGATTCAATGTATTCCAATCATGCTGCTTTAATTCTCTTCTAAACTTTAACCCAGATTTTAAAATGAGTTACTTAGAAAATCACTTTCTCATTCATATAAGTAAAAATTACATCTGGTTTTACTCATTATTACCTAAGAAAATACATTTGCATACACATGTTACATATGCCTATAAAAAGAATAAAGAAAGACTCTACCATGGTGATCCATGGTGATCCATGTTACATATGATAAAAACTCAGCAAAGATTTGGTGAAAGGTTAGATACCCTGGTGTCCCATATAGTCCCCAAATCTAGGAGTGATTTCTGAGCTCATAGACAGGACAAAATCTGAGCGTCACAGGGTGTGGCCCAAAAAGCAAATAAAAGATTTGGTGAAAGCTTTCTTAAACAATGACTAAGTAATTCCAATAATATCTGGAATAGTGATTGTCAATTATACTCTATCTTTTGTTTTGATTAATAATTTTCTCTTCAAACTTCAAATTCAACATTTATATTTATAAACTCAATCTTATATTGCAGAGAATTTTTGTCCAATAACTAAAATATAAATCCTATATTTCTATATGTGTTTTGATTATAAGAACCACTCACTAAGTCAGCCAATATGTGCCATGGAACCATAGTGTGTGATTCAGAAAATTTTGTGTTTCTTTTACTTCTGTCTTCTCTTTGCATAGGCAAGTTCAGTTTACATGGAAAAAATTAAGTAGTTAAAATGCAGTCAAAGGTTGAAGAATTCTCTCTCAATTGACTCAGTTTTTCTACCAATAGTCATCATTACCTAATAAAGAGAAACAAGGGGTAACTCAATCCAAACTAAATAAAATGTTTAAATATGATTTTATAGCATTACCAGCATTATTGAAAGTCTATTATCATTCAATCCCTTCAGCTTCATGAGTAATGCATCCATCAAATCTATCTGCTTTGTTTGGTTTCTTTCTTTCCACTTTCTGTTATTCACATTCCTATAATCTTTTACCTAGAAAACTGAAATAGTCCCATAACTGATCTCCATAGATCCACTTTCAACGTGACATACTTCCACCTTGGTATTTCCAATTCTTTCATTGCAGTGCAGTCACACCAGTTTTCTGCAAAATGCAAATCATGTATCTTGGCACTGTCAAGGTTTCTCTTTGCAACTTGGAACAAAACAACACTCCCTAACATGTTGTTAAGAGGCTTGCATTAGCTAATGTCCTTCTGCAAAATCATCTCCTGTGATTTCTGCCTTATTGTAAAGCAAGGTAAAGTCTCAGTGACTAAAATAAGAACCATTTATTTATTAATATTTTTTCAGTGTAAACAGAAGTTGAAAGGGCAGCTCATCTCTGCTGCATATGGGATCATATCAGGTCACTCAGCTGGTGGACACACTTCCCTCATGGCCACTCATTAATTACTCTGAAAGGGTGATGCTTTTAATAGGCTAAAAAATCAGCTAAAACCTCTTCAAAAACATCCATTCTTTGTTACAGATTAGAATTCTTCACAAGATAAGCAGAATGTTATTAGAAAAGAACTGAATTTGTTGGGACTTTTAATATCATGCCTGTTATGTTTTATTCACCAAAATAGCACAAGCAAACTTATATTTAAGGAAGTTGATATATAGGTCTCAACTATAAAGAGTGCAGTAGGAAATTATTTTAAACAATATTTAATCTCTCAAACCCACTGTGTTCTTTTTTATTTTCATTCTAGTCATTCATCATGGATCAGTACCATTCTAGAGTTCTGTATGATTAAAAAAGATAAAATAGAGCTAAATTTACATAATTTATCACAGATTTTTTTGTTTAACACTAATACCATAATTGCACGATATTATGAAGGAGTTTTTAACAGTATGATAGTGAAAATTATCATTTTATAAATATTTCTAATAAAGATTTTTCTTTATAATTAATACCTAAATCATACCTTGTTTTGTCCTGTATTTTTTTTCTATGCTTCTCACATCACTGATTCTACTAGTCTATTAACCAAAAAGTTGAGAGGAAAGATGACAAAGAGGAAAAGAGAAAAGGCCATTCAAAAATCAGAAAAACTCCAGATAAACAGAAAAATAACAAAAAGAACATCACTAATTATAATAAACTATGGAGACTCTCAGCTCTATATTTACTTTACCTCAAATACATTGCACAAAATGCAATTTGTTTGTAAATGTTGAATTTCAAAGAAAACTACTGGGCATCTTATGAAAAAAAATAATGTACTATGTAATTCCAAAGTAATAAGTATGACCAATGAAATAGTGAATATTTGGAAATTAACTGATAATATTTTGCCAAATAATTCACATCTAATTACTTGAATTAAAAAAAACAGAGCAGATTCTATATAATAAGGCACCTACTTTTGCATAGGATCAACCCATGTCCAATCTCTTGGACTCTATATGCTCTCTTGTGCCCCTCAAGATATAGTCCCTGAGCATAGAGCCAGAAATAAGCCTTGCATACCACTGGTGCAAAACAGAAAAAAAGCAGACATTAAACAGATAAATTAAGAGGAATTTGAGCACTCTACTAAACCACACTAAGATTGAATAAGTCTTCTTTTATCTTAAGAAGAATTCATTTCAGAGTCTGCAAGCCTGTGTTCTCCCTTGGACATGCTTCAAATTTGCCTGTCTCTATGTATCTTTGCTTGTTTATTTCCACTCTGGAGAAACTTGTGTTCTCTCTTAAACATGTACTTCTCTTTTTCTTTCCCCTTACATCTTTCTAAATAAATTTCAATAAAAACTTTTATTCTCCTACTAAATAATTTGACTTGTTTTTATGTATAAACAAGATTTGCTGTCTGATCCTTCAACAAGGACAAGTTGTACACATGATGAATTTAATGTGCTAACTAGATCTTTTTTTATTGAAACTATTGCGATCTAAAAAGTCCTTAATAGTTGGATTTGAGGGGCTGGAGCAATGGTGCAACCGTAGGGTGTTTTGCCTTGCACGCTGGTGACCCAGGACAAAACATTTTTCTATCCTCTGTCATCCCATATGGTCCCCAGAACCGGGAGCGATTTGCCATCTGAGAGCATAGCCATAAGTAAGCCCTGAGCGTCACCGAGTGTGGCCCAAAAACCAAAAAAAAAAAAAAAAAGTTGCGTTTCAGACATACATTGAATCAGGGGCAGTTCCACAACCAATGTCAACCTCCCTCCACCAATGATCCCAGACTACATCCTATATCACCACCATTTGTTCTTGGCCTGCAAGTATGACAGAGTTATTTAAGTTTAGATTGTTAAAGTTTAGGTCTCGTGATTCTATTCTGTTGACTTTGACTTGGATATTTAGTTTTGTCCTTTTTTCTCCACCAATGTACCTGAGACCACTTGGTCCATGGCCCCCAACCTCTCTTTTTTTTTCTTATTAATTTTATATAAAAATGCAGATATATAAAGTAAAACACAGTAATTTGTGTCCCAAAGTTTTATGAAAAAGGCCAGACTTGTATTTAAAAGATTTAAAATAATATATATATATATATAAGAATATTTTAAAAAAAGTGTGTGACAAGGGATAATGAACATTTTTTCATGTGTCTGTTAGCCATCTGCTGATCTTCATAAGAGAACTGCCTGTTCATTTCTACTTCCCGTTTTTGATAGGGCTTTCGCAGTTAAAAACGTACTTTTTGAGTACATTGTATAACCTAGATATCAATCCTTTATCTGATGTGTTTAGTGAAAAAATTTTCTCCCATTCAGTTATCTGTCTTCTAATTTTATTTATGTTTTATTTTATTGTCCTTTATTAATATCTTTATTTAAACACCTTGATTACAAATATGACTGTAGTTGGGTTTCACTCATGTAAAGAACACACCCCCCCTTCACCAGTGCAACATTCCCACCACCAATGTTCCAAATCTCCCTCCACCCCATCTCACCCCACTTGTATTCTAGACAGGCTTTCCACTCCCCTCATTCATTCACATTGTTATAGTTCTCAGTGTAGTTATTTCTCTAACTGCATTCACCACTCTTTGAGGTGAGCTTCATGTCATGAGCTGAACCTTCCAGCCCTCCTCTCTTTGTCTCTGAGGATTATTGCAAAAATAATAATTTATTTTTCTTAAAACTCATAGATGAGTGAGAGTATTCTATGTCTCTCTCTCCCTCTGACTGATTTCAGTCAGCATAATAGATTCCATGTACATTCATGTATAGGACAATTTTATAACTTCATCTCTCCTGAAAGCTACAAAATATTCCATTGTGTATATGTACCACAGTTTCTTTTGCCATTCATCTGTTGAAGGGCATCTTGGTTGTTTCCAGAGTCTGGCCATTGTAAATAGTGCGTTAATGAATATAGGTGTGAGGAAGTGTGCAAACATTGTATTTTTGTGAATTTTTCCTTTTTTTCCTTGTGAGTCTTGCTGACAGTATGTCTATCTTTTTTATCCTTTCAAAAAATCAGACCCAGGTCTCATTAATGCTTTGTATTGTTTTCTTTTGTTTCTTATATTATTGATTTCTACTCTAGTTTTTATTATTTATTTTATTCTGTTTGTGCTTGTTGTCTTTGCTGCTGGTTTTCCAGATGTTTAAGGTGTGCCTTTGGATTGTTAGTTTTGTTTTTTCCTTATTTTCTAATGTAGGCCTGTATTGCTATAAATTTCCCCTAATTACTCCATTTGCTGTGACCCTCAGCATTATAGTTTCCAATTTCATCCATGTATAGGATAATTTCATGACTACATCTCTCCTGATGGTTGCAGAATATTCCAGTGTGTATATCTGATATCAAGGTTTTTATCCATTTAGATTTTACCTTTGTGCATGGTTTTAGATGGAGGTTGGAGCTCGCTTTTTTTTTTTTTTGTATGTGGCTGACCATTTGGCCCAACACCACTTGTTAAAGAGGCTTTTTGCATTTATTACCCCTTTATCAAAGATTAATTGATTATATGTCTTGGGAACATTCCTCTAAGGATACCCATGACAATCTTCAAAGAAGTGGATCAAATACTCCTGAAATTTATTTGGAACAATAAACACCTATGAATAGCTATAGCAACCTTTAGGAAAAGGACGGTGGGAGACATTACTTTCCCTAAATTCAATTTGTATTACAAAGCAATAATAATTAAACAGCATAGTGTTGGAATAAAGACAGACTCTCAAAACAAACAAAAACAAAGACAAACCCTAGGATCAATAGAATGGACTTGTGTATTCTAAGTACATTCTTGATTTTGAATGCCTTCTGGTCTGTCCCAAAGTATGGCTGTCCCATTTTTTTTTGTTTGTTTGTTTGTTTTCCATTGGCTAGTATAATTGTTTTCCATTCTTACTTTGAGCCTGTGTCTAACCTAAATTTTTAAGTGTGTTTTCTGCTGGCAACACATGTCTAGGTTTTGTCTCCTGATCTAATCCACTACTCTATGCCTTTTTGTTTGTTTGTTTGTTTGTTTTTTTGTTTTTGGGTCACACCCGGCAGTGCTCAGGGGTTACTCCTGGCTACATGCTCAGAAATTGCTCCTGGCTTTCACAAGGGACCATATGGGGCACCGGGATACAAACAGACGACCTCTTGCATGAAAGGCAAGCGCCTTACCTCCATGCTATCTCCCGGGCCCCTACTCTATGTCTTTTTAGGGTAGAGTTTAGTCCATTGACATTTAAAGAAACTATTGATAGAAAGGGCAGTTGTGCCTTTATATTGTGTAGAATTGTTCTTGTTACAATTGGAAATTTGGTTCAAGTAATTGATCTTTGAGGAGTTTAGTTAGGATGGTTTTGGTTACCATGAATATTGTGAGATCTTTTTTGTATAAGAATATTTTTTGTTTTGGGGGGTATTTTTTGTTTGTTTGGCTGTTCTTTTTTTTTCTTAATTTTTATTTATTTGTTTTTGACTTTCGTAATGTTTTTCTTCCTTATCCCCTCTCTCTCTTAAATTAATATTTATAACCCTCTAGATAGACCCCTCCCAGATATTTTTGTTTTTTACTTTTTGGGGGGGTCATGTTTGGTTTTTTTTTGTTTTGTTTTGTTTTGGTTTTCTTTTTCTTTTTTTCCCCCTTCAAACAGACCCACATAACTTGAATCATTTTGTTCTGCCTCATAAATTGAGGGGAAAAAATGATGGTACCAAGTCCAAAGAGTTGTATGAACATTGAGTAGAAAAAAAAAAAAAAGATCAGTCTTAAACACCAAATCCAAAGCCAATGCTAACAGAATCAGTACCCATTCTATAACAAACCACTTATACTACAGGAAACCACTTATACTAGTAGCCTGGGGGGCAAAGGAGAGGTATGGCATGCATGCTGGGAACAGGGTTGGAGGGATGGCAACACTGTTTGTGGGAATGCCCTGGGTTCAATGCCACTATGTACTTAAAATATTACTGTGAACGATTTGTAATCCACTTTGGTTACAATAAAATTTATTTAAAAAATGTTTTTATTCCTCCCTCCCTGGTAAATTAGAGTTTTCCTGGGTAGTGGATTATAGGTTGAAAGTTTCTTTCATTCAGTGTTTTAATATATCATTCCACTTTTTTCTTGCCTAAGTTGTTTCAAATAGAAGATCTGGTTGATTCTTATTTACTTTATACTTGAGGTTTTTCTTCTCCCTGACTGTTTTAAAATTTCCATCTCTCTATTTTTTGCTATTTGGATTGCTATATTTCTTGGTGTTTTTATATTATGATCTATTTTGCTTGGCACTCTTTTTGCCTCTTGGATATGTAGAACAGCTTCTTTCCAGAGAGTGGGAATGTTCTCTGCTAATATCTCCCTCACTACTTGCTCTTCCCCTTTCCCTTTTTTTTCTCCCCTTCCGGTATTCCTATAATTTGGAGATTATTTCTTTTGTCTTTATTCATTAAGTACCTTATATTTTCTTTCAAAGTTTTGTCTGTCATTTATTTTTTAACTTATTTATCATTGCTTGCTTGTATTTTTTCTTCAAGTTCATCTATGTGATTCTCTATCTGTATAATTATACTACTATGAGTTGCTAACATGTTTTTAGTTCCTTCAATTCTATTTGCATGTATTCTCTTATCTTCTGAAAGAGTTTTTTATTGAGTTGTCTGAATTTTTCATATATAGTTTTTATTTCCATAGGGTAGTGACTCCTTCATTTCTATTGTTAAAAGATTGCTGATTTTAGGTCCTCATCTATAAGGCTCAGGCATTTTGTTGGTCTTGGAAATTTGCCAGGATTTCTCTCCATATCATCAGCTGTAGGTGTCTTACATTGTTCTTTGAATTTAGTTGTTTGGAATGCTAGAGTATTAGGGTATTTAAGAAAGTGATCTATTGAACTTATTGCATAAAAGGTAGCTAGAAATATAACTGCTTTAGAAGTTATTTTTCTAAAAAAATGAGGTTATCTAAGTATGATAAAAATATTGGAAACAAGTTCATTGGTTTGTTCAATGGGGCTTTGGGCTGTATATTTTTTAAGAGAAAGAAGTGTTAGATCCCATCTGCCTGGAACTATGTGATATAAATTAAAATATCTTCATTTCAATGTTTGGAAAAAGAGAGTTGATCGAAAGGATTGCAGATTCCCTGTTCCTGCCCAGTCGCAGGCCTAAAATAGTCACAGGAGGCATATGAACAGGATTGGTGGTGGTAAAATCCAGAAGGCTGAGGCAAAGTCCTATATACAGCCCCAGTGATATTTGATAGAAGGGAATGAATAAGACCTTTTTAAAACTCTATTTCAATACACAAAATGTATGCAAGCATATCATAAGCCAACATTGTAATTAGTAAAATCTTATTGGTTTGTCAAATATATACCTATATGCTTATATGATTCTGCTGAACTTATTAAAACAAACTATTATAATGCTTTATGAAACTTTACAAGATGATTGTTATAAAATTATATAATTGATACTTATAAATAAGGCATATAAGATAATTACATGAAGTTTTATTTGTTATATATAGCTTATTAAATGGGAGATAAAACATTTTGACATGTACATAGTTTTTAGAATATATAAAATAGAATATTCTAGTAGGCAAGATTTAGGCCACACCTAATAGTATAAGGGTCTACTACTGTTCTTTGTTCAGTGTACATTATACTAGGTACAAGAGATCTTGTGGTACAAGGGGATTTTACCAAACTGGGGTTTGTCACATGCAAGGAAATGCCTAGTTCAGTTTTAAAAAAAATATTGAATTGACATGAACTAAATTTATAGTTATTTAATTTATATTTCAGGCATGCAATGTTTCAAAACCAATCCCTTCACCAGTATCCACTTCCCTCCATCAATGCCCCAGTTTTCCTCCCAACCCCAAACTGCCTTTATATATCTTACATTTGAGAAAAATAATTATTAACACACTTTATACTACTAGGCCACACCTAGTAGTATAAAGGGTCTACTCCTGTTTTCGCTCTTTATCTCTTATATCTTACATTGTCTTATATTTTATCTTATATTTTTATATCTTACATTTGAGATAATAATTACTAACACATGAGTGATTTCCCAATTGCCTTTTTTTGACCATAAAGTCTGAATTATTTGAGACAGTTCTCTAGGTAATTACAAAGAAAAAAAGTGAACTGAAATGAAATAGGAGCATTTTACAAAGAATACTTCCAAGAAAATCTGCTATTTAATTACCAATAAATTCATGTTATAGCACCAATAAATAATCATGCCTAAATGCTATGAGCTCAAACAAAATGTGTCAGAAAAAAGAACAAAAAAGCATGATAAAACATGCTTTGAATTGTTAAACAGTTTATGAGATGAATTTTTTAGACTTGATTAAAATTAAGGTTAAAAAATTTAAATTTATAAGAAAGATCAGTGGAAAATGCATTTATTGTAAATATTATAACATAACTAAAAATGTCCCAAATTATTTATATGTAATATACATATGCATAGTGACATAAGTGTTCATTTATGACATGCTAATTAGCTAATATCTTTTTCACATAACTTCAATTATTTGAAAACAAAGTCTGTTTAAAAAGAAGAAACTGAATACTCAGAGTTGAAGTTTTAGAGAAAAGTAAACATAAGGAATTCAGAGAAAATTATTGCGAGAAATTGTAAACATGCACAGGACTATTCTTGTTCCCTTAAACAGAAAAGTAAAGATGCACAAGAGGAAAAGTGAGCCAAGGTGTGAAGCAAATTATTTGTCAGAGATTTCTTTATGGATATAAAGACTATTCCAAAAATATAAACTGATGGTAGCCTTGATTTTTTGCATTGGCTTATTTTTCCCTTGCTTCCAGAAACATTTTTGTTCAAAACATTACACAAGTTTTATTCTATAGGAACAAAACACTGCCAGGTTTCTTCTTTTATCAATTGACCCCTCTACCTGTGCCTCACTCAATTTCATGGCAAGGTGCTGACTTGGCAGAAACTCCATGATTAGTGTCATGGAGAATTCTTCCCCTAACTATAGCTATGAGATACTTCTCATTTATATTGATCTATCAGGGAGGATTCCAATGGCTCCAAACCATGGACCCAGATCTCACTTTGTTATTTGATTATCTAACTTAATTCCATTAGACACTGATCTTTAAAAAGCAGAAAACTGCTGACAGAATACTTCTACAAATGCTAAAATTTCCATATGTGAAAAGTCTACAGTTTCATCATTGGCTTTATTAAAAGCTAGTGCTTTTATTTAATTATTAATCAGAGATCATATCTAGTGAAAATGATAGAAAAGAAAGTCTTACAAGACAGTGCAATTTATTGGACCTGGCAAACTTATTTTCTTCTTTGAGAAATATAGCATCCTACAAGAGCATATGCTCTATACAAAGCCAGAGATGTGGTCTCTTCAGAGAATACTTGATATAAAGTTTATTTTACTTTCTGGAAGAGTATATGTTTTATATTTATTATGAAATTTGCATGATTGATAGAATTCATATGGTAGTGTCGAGTATGATTAAAAATAATAAAATAGTAAGTTACATAGAGAAATAAAAATTTTATATTGATGAATTCATAATATATCAACAAAAAGGGATCTCCAACATATATAAGGGTTTAGGATAATTTTTAAACAAACAAAATATATGAAGGTTAAAGGTACGGTTTTAAAGTATAATTGTGTAAAGCTCTTTAATAATAACATGATTATATGACTTGGGTAAATGTTTATCTAGAAAAAGAAATCAAAATCTACTACTACTGAAAATAAACTCAGAAATGCATGTCTTTCATTGACAAGTCCTTGTTTTTTTTTCTCTTAATTTATATGGCCCCTGAGCACGATCAGTTGGTCTTGGTAGGCCCTAATACGGATGAACTTGAGTGTTGAATCCCTAGAACTCCCTGAGGACTTCTTGTATTACCCCTTCCCTAAAATCTTCTTTTAAGTTGACTGATATTGACTCTGTATCAGAGCAAAGTCAGAAATTAGACCATGTATAAATTATATTATGTATTGCTTCATCCATTTCCTAAGCAGCTGTTGATCATTGAAATATAAGAAATTTATTCACTTTCATTAACTTTTAAAAAAATAGGTGAATGATATTATACCAGTAAAATTTTTAAAAGAAAGTTCTGTGAATGTCTAGTGTATTCTTTATTTTGACCCATTCTTTATAAAAAAAATGACCATTATCGGGGCCGGTGAGGTAGGTGGCACTAGAGGTAAGGTGTCTGCCTTGCAAGCACTAGCCAAGGAAGGACAGCGGTTCGATCCCCCAGCATCCCATATGGTACCCCCAAGCCAGGGGCAATTTCTGAGAGCTTAGCCAGAAGTAACCCCTGAGCATCAAAGGGTGTGGCCCCAAAAAACAAAAAAATGACTGTTATCATTTATCAAAATGACCTGAAAACAAAAAAATGGGGGATGCACATTCTGAGATGTTCATGGCTTACTACTGGACCTGTGATCAGGGATCACTTCTGGCATTCCTGCCAGATATAGAACCTAGATTCACTGTATGTAAAGTAAAAATCTTAAACACTATACTATCTCTCTAGTTCACAAAGACACATTTTTAAATATATTTTTTATTTAAGTAACATGATTATAACTGGGTTACAGTCACAAACAGAACACCACTCCCCTTCACTTGTGTAACATTTTCCCCTACCCTTTTCCCCTGCCCTGCCTGTATTTGAGACAGGCATTCTACAACAGTTATTTGTTTTTAAGTTCAGTAAGTTTTTTTTCCTTAAAGAATAACTTTAAAAATATATAGTAATGGTGTGACAGTGGTAATTGCCGTTGCTTGCATAGGCCCAGAAAAATATGGGGAAAAGGGAAGAAAAATCCTTGGCCTGATTACAAAAAGGCCTCACTCCAGAAGTTTGTTGGCTTAAGACTAATTCTGGCTTCCAAGCATACCAATCTGTCTAACCCGAGTCATTCTCCATGATCCCGGTGAAACTTTTTCACACGTTAGCTATTGTTGGTATCAGGTTCTTATATTTAAAGATTCTGGATTCTATGCATTTCTTTCATTGAAGTCAGGCTGATGTGGAGCATCCTCTAGTTTCAGCACACCATTAGATGCAGAGCGACCTGCCCTGCAAGCAGGCTGTTGCTGAGTTGTCTGGGTGTTGAGAGCACTCTTTGGAGTAAGTCAATGCCAGAACAGTGGTAGGTCTTCCCTGGTAAAAGTTTGGATCCTGATAATGTTATAGACAATTGTGGTTGTTTCCATAGATGGTATCCATTGTTCAGGTGTGTATGGGCAATGCCCATTCTTCTGAGGCCTAAGTCAAATCATTATGCCAATGTTCAGGGTATAAGACCTAACTGTATTACCAAATTTGTGTTCCCATCTCTATTAGATAAGAACTTGTTTGCATATGTATTATTTCCCCCATTTTAATGTGCCTATACAAAAGAGAAGCAATGCTACAACTTATTGTTGGTGCATCTATTGGCCGTCGAAAAAAGTCCCACATTCCTGTAACTTGGTTCAAACATGAATTCTATACAGAGATACTCTTCTACCAGTATTGCTTATAAAACAGATCTCAAAGGGGGGAAAATCAAACAAACAATCAAATAACAAAATCAGTGGGCAAAATTGTCGCTATATGAGGATATTCGAAAAGAGTTACAAATGTTAAGGGAATACATCTGAGATATACAAAAGAGATACACGTGTCCCTTTTATGTTTTAGAAATAATCAAGAGGGAGGATGTTGTTTCCGAGACACCACTTTGGTCTGTGATTTGGCCAAAGCAAAGAGCGCGTGGAGCCATGTCATCCTCGTGTTGCCTGCTGAAGCTTCTGACTCCCCAAGAGGCATTGCTTTCTAATTGCTGGAAGCTGGAAGTTCACCAGTCTTCTCTGGGCCCTTGAAGGTACAGGAAAGGAGAAAGAAGGCTGTGGGGGGGAGCTGAGACTGCATCTTCCCCTAAGCTTGGCCAAAAAGCCTACTGCATGGAGCCATGTCATCCCCATGAAGCTTCTAACTCCCCAAGGCATTTGCTTCCTAATTGCTGGAAACCAAAGTTCACCAGTCCCCTACCCACCCATTGTAGGAATGAGGAAGCCTGGGGTCTCCTACTTGCTAGGACTTGAGTAGGTGTCCAGGAGTAACCCTGGGATTGGGAGAAAGGAGAGAGAAGGCTGTGGGGTGCAGCCGAGACTGCATCTACCCTTAAGCTTGGCCCAAAAGTCTACCTGTGGAGCCATGTTGTCCCAGTGTTGCCTACTGAAGCTTCCGACTCCCTGAGAGGCATTTTCTTCCTAATTGCTGGAATCCAGAAGTTCGCCGGTCTTCTTCCTGCTCCCTGAAAGAACTGGGAAGCCTGGGGTCTCCTTAAAACAGCTCCTCGCCAGAACCCACTTGTTGGGACCCTGAGCAGGTCACCAGGGGACAGGGATGAAGGAGAGAGAGGGCTGTGGGGGGCAGCCGAGGCTGCATCTTCCCCATAGCTTGGTCAAAAAGCCTACTGCATGGAACCATGTTATCCCTGTGTTGGCTGCTGAAGCTTCAGACTCCTCCAAAAAAACTTACTGTGAAAGATGCAATACACCTTGGCCAAAACAAAAATCATTGGTACAAAAAAATGGTCGAATGTGGGGTTATAGGAGGTGGGAGTGAAGGAATAAAGGAATAAAATGAGTTCCTGGGAGGCATTCAGATTATGACAAACAGTTTAAACAGAATGATATCCAAATATATGTCAATATGTTCCCATGTGGTTTTCAAATGGACAGGTTTAGTAAGGAAACTTGCCTGGGACATCCTGAAGTCAGAACCTCTGTGCTGCTAATCCCCATGTTGGCAGAAATTCCCGGCTTCCAGAAAAGAAAGAGATCCTTCAAGAGCTGGAAGGCTGAAAGGTCAAAGCCCCACCCAAACCCTTCTTCGGGAGCCAGGTGGGAAATGGGGAAAGCTAGGCTAACCTATAAGCTCCTCCAAGGGACCCACCTTGCTGGCTTGGTGACCCAGGGGAAGCCCTAGCATTCCAGAGGAAGGAGGTAGAGGGGTGCTGTAGTGATCCACGTCCGGCACCCCTCCTACGCCTGGTTAAAAGGTTCACAAAGACACATTTTAAAGCATATTTTTATTTCATAAAATCTAACTGAATATTTTTTGCAGAAAAAGTAATATAAGTATTGCAAGTTACCAGAATGATAATATGGTAGTAACATGTAAAAATTCACTCATTTGTAATTTTTTTATTTAAAATAATATATATATAATTTTCTTTCTTTTTTTTTTTTTTTTTTTTGGTTTTTGGTACACACCCAATGACGCTCAGGGGTTACTCCTGGCTATACACTCAGAAATCGCTCCTGGCTTGGGGGACCATATGGGATGCTGGAGGATCGAACCAAGGTCCATTCTCAGTGAGCGAGTGCAAGGCAGACATCTTACTGCTTGTGCCACCACTCTGGCACAGAATAATATATATATATGTATATATATGTATATATATATATATATATATATAGAGAGAGAGAGAGAGAGAGAGAGAGGCAAATGGAAGTATAATTTCCTGTGAACAATTTTTTGGAAGGTCACCTGGGCCTAAACTAAGTTCATAGTATAAGATTAATAAACCATTTATTCTATAGCCCTCATCACCCCTTGCTTTTATAATGTTTGCCTTAATGGATTATATATATATTTGTTTTAATAATTTTGGGGGAACACACCTTGATAACTTAACTCAGGGGTTACTCATGGCTTTATACTCAGAATTTTCTCCTGACAGTACTCAACAGACCATAAGTAATACCAGGGATTAAATGCATGCAAAGTAAAAACACTACAGTCTGTGCTATCACTACCATCTCAATATTTTATATATTTAAATGTTTAGCATTTATTATTAACTTACTATTTCTTGAGCTCTGAGCTAAATATTTTAACTGATAATGAAAGAAATGGTGAAATAAAATTCTTGATTTTTGAGTATTTATTGCCCATTTGAGAAAACCAGCTGGTAAATTCTATGCAACAATGTACCAATATGTACTGTTTGTGTGAACACAAAATACATGCTGGCAACAATTTGTCATTTTCTAAATTAATTTGGGTTCATATTTACCACCCAGTTATTCTAACCCTAGGCATATGCCCTAAAGATTATTATTATTATTATTATTATTATTATTATTATTATTATTACATACTTTTATTCCTGAAATGGTTTAATACATATTGATTTAAAATAATCCTTATATTTAAGAATGCATACAAAAACATTCAGTAGTCTCATAATGCAACAAGTTGTGAATTTAAGTTATCCCTGCCCACAGAAAATGCCATGAAATGATATTAAAAATCTATTAATAAGCAGGCAAAATACTACCTAGTTTCATACTATTTAGCAAAATTTTAAAATAAAATATAGTCAATATACTTAAAATGATTTGTGCAACCTGATTTTATATTCTCATATATTTTACACATTGAGATAACCTAGTTTATCCAACTGTGTATATTATAGGGATTCAATTATTTTTAAATAACTTTTATTGTGACCAATGCAAATTACAAATCTTTCACAGTTACATTTAAAGTACATATTGACAGTGAATTAGGGCTTTTCCACTACCAGTGTTGTTCTCTCTCAATTTCTGTTAGAGGCATGCATCCCATACCTCCCTCATTTGCCCCCTGGACTGCTAGAGTAAAAGGTCCTCTTTGTGTATAGCTTGGTGTAAATTGAGTATCTTGTTTCTGTTGTCGTTGACTTTGGGTTTGGTATTTAGGTCTGATCATTTTTAATTTCCACTCAATGTTCATGCTACTGTTTACCCCTGATGGCATCCACTTTCCATCAACCTCATTTTAAGAGGCCGAACAAGATAATTCAAGTTCTGTGGTTCTGATGGAGAAAAATAAAAACTGGAGGAGTCTATCTCAATGCTATCAATATCACTTTAAACTAAGATGGGGCAGAAAACAAAACAAGCAACAAAACAATGGCAACAAAAGACAATAGAACAACAATGAAAGAAAGAAGAAAGAAAGAAAAAAAGAAAGAAAGAAAGAAAGGAAGGAAGGAAGGAAGGAAGGAAGGAAGAAGGAAGGAAGGAAGAAGAAAGGAAGGAAGGAAGAAAAAAGAAAGAAAGAGAGAAAAGAGAGAGAAAGAAAAAGAGAAAGAAAGAAATGTAAGGAAGACTAGTATGGCAAGGTTTTGTGGGGGGGGGGTTATTGTCGTTTGTTTTTGCTCTACCCCTTAAAACTACATGTAATCTTACCAAAACTATCAACCTAAATGCCAATATTCCTCCACCACAATCTGTTGGGGTCTCCATCTTCCTCCCCTCTCTATAACCTCAACCTTGTCATGAGATTTCAACGGTTTATTTTCTTTTGGTTTTGCCTGGTGTTTTGCTTTCCTGTCTCTGTCCCCAAAGAACTGCAAACACTTAATTCCACCAGGGATTGAATTTAATGTAAGGTAGGATGTTGGCAGTGAAGTATATATATAGTAGCTTAAGAGAACTGTCATATTCTGATTCATAAGTTGTGTGGTTAATTCATATTTCAAATTTTGAGTTAAGTCCTGGAATTCTAATGCCTTACTATTTTTGTTATTACTATTTTGTTAAAACAAAAATTAGATGTTTAAAAAGTCTCCAATACAAAATTGTTCTATATACTTGTAACCTCTTCTAGACAAGAATTCCCATAAAGGGAGTGATGAAGTATTTTCCACTTGTAAATTCAGTGCATAGAATAACGTCTTACAGTACATATCATAGTACCCAATAAATATGTGTTGTAAAGTGAATGAATGGATTGAATAGAGCCATTTCTCCTACCTTTGGGACCTATCTTATTGTCTCTCTAGGAAACAGAAACTTATCAGAGAATACTAGTTTGCTCTAAAAGAAAGAAAAATGGAGAAAAATAGTACCATACTTCCTAGACATACTAAGCAGACACTATTAGGTTGCTCTAACTCCCATCACAAATACTACAGACTAGGTGACATAATCAACAAAATTGCATTTCTCATGCTTCTGGAGCTAGAAGTTCAAGATCATGACTTTAGCAGGTAATGCTTTTATTTTTTACTTTTTTTGAAATGACTTCCAGTCTCATGAAATTACCACCAAATTTGACAGGGGTGAAGCAAAAAACTGCCATGATATTCCAATAGGGCTAACATTTTAAATTAATTTTAAAATTAAAATTTGAAATTAATACAGAGGAGAGAAACCAAAAGGCAGGCTCAGTGTAAGATCAATATGTGTATGAGATGAGTGAGAGAACTTTGTCCAAGTTGAAGCATAGGTAGGATGCTTGAATGAACATGATGAATGGAATTGTTTGAGAGGAAAGAAAAGGTTTATCTTGCAAACAATGGAATCTTGGTTTGGTTTTGCTTTGGAGCCACACTCAGTTCCAAAAGAGTATATCCAATATGGAATTCTTCTATTGGTGGTGCCTGGTAGACCATATAATGCTAAGGATGGAAACCTAAAACCCTTAGCAAAGCATAAATTTCAGTCCTTTGAGATCTGTATGTCCCCACAAAATAAAACAATTTTGATAAAACTTTGAAAAGAATTAAGGGGACTAAATTAGTGTTAAAAAGTCAGTGAGAGTAATGAAACAATTTAATAGTTTAATAGAATGAAACAGTTCTAATAATTTAGGTATCATATAAAAATTTAATAAATATTTCAGCATTTAAAGGGATTTTATAAAATGTATTTAAAGACAAATCAATTTACACCAGAACAAAAAATGTTATTTTGGAGGGGCACTACTGGCTTTGCTTAGGGATACTCAATGATTCATGTTCTGGAAGTCTCTCTAACAATGCTCAGGGAAACATATATGGTACCAGATATCAAGCAAGTGACTACTGTATGCAAGTGCTTTAAAACCCTGTACTGAGGGCCAGATAAATAGTATAGGAGATAGTGCTTGTGCTTGCCTTGCTGAGAGAAACCCAAGTGGGAATGCTTGCTCCATATATAGCTCCCCAAATACTATCAGGGATGATTGCTGAACATTATTAAACCAGTAGTAAGCCCTAAAAGCAAAACTGGATAACCTAATCCTTTTCCTACCCCCACCCCCACCATTGCAAAATCTTTCTGGTAAAACAATTTTAAATGTAAGAGGAGAGATTCTGTGGTTTAGCAGTAGAAGGATGTTAAGAAAATTAAGGGCCACCAAAAACTCTATTATTTTAGAGGTTAATGGCTAATGAAGCTATACAGTATTATTAGCAAGATTTGTTCATTTGGGGATTGGTTAAATTGAGAAGATTTGAGTATCAATGGGAAAATATTGGTAGTTGTTTAAAAAATAAAGTAGCAGACAGAAGCACTAAGAGACACTTGACCTGTGTGAAGCCCACCCAACTTCCTTTAAGCAGCAAATTAGTACAAAATCAAAATTCATAACTCACTTAAAATTAATGTGATTGTAGAACAAAAGGAAATCTTTAATAGAGGAATACTTGAGGAAAAACTTTGAAAAGAATTAGAAAGAACAAAAGAAAAAAAAGTAGACACTAAAACTAACACATTTCCTCCTATGTGGTTTATGTGATAATAACTTCATAACACAATCGGATCTCAACAAATGTTTTCTAAAGCCATTTGTGCTTCTGGATATGCAAAACCTCATCCTAAGGCACAGAAACCCATGCTCATTTTCTCTCACAGTTCTTTGCAAGACACTGCAGTAAGACCCCAAAAAAGGGGTATTTCTGTGTAAGACTCAAGAATAGATGATTGGGAGGTGGGGGAATGTTAGTTGAAAAGCCCAAATATGTATTTTCCATATGTCAGGACCAGAATTTAATTCCTCAGCATAACACCCCCTTTTCCCTATATTGGCACAAAGTACCCTAACACTGTTTTACATGGCCCTGAAGGCCCACTTTGCACTGCATTATTGTCTGTCAGAGCACTGAACCTTCCCTCCTGCTTAGACTGATTGACCTCTAGGACCCCTGAGCCAGAACAGCCCTCCAAAAAAAGATTAAAAATAAAGAAGAGATGATTGTTAAAAGCAATATTCCCAAAGTGGATTATACCAACCTTGCTTACCCCTCATCCCTTCAACGCAGAGATGCTGATCCAAGTAGACAGTAATAATCTCTGGTGCAATTAATTATGGGTGCTTTCTGTTTGCTCATTTAAAGAAGGCAGATTTTCAGGAAGTACTGAGTGTCAAAAAGGAAATGATAAGCAAAATAAGTTTGGAACCTTCAAGTTTAAAGGAATAATAGTAATAATAATCAAGGTGCTCATGATGTTCAGAAGAGGAGGTTAATTGCCATATAATATATGTTAAATCTTAGTACAAGATTATCTAGTCTATAGATTGACTTATGATATAAAATAATATCCCAAAATATTGAATAATAAGAACATACATTTACTCTTTAATATGTCATTTCTAGTTAGTTTTAACTAAGGATACTTACAGTTATTAAGAGGAGAGGTGGAAATGTTGCACTGGTGAAGGGGGGTATTCTATTTATGACTGAAACTCAACTACAAACATGTTTGTAACCATGATGCTTAACTAAACATTATTAAAAAATACATACGTACATATATATGGGCATTTTTGGACCAAGAAAGGTGATTATTTAGTGTTCACATGTGTATTTGTGCTATATAATACACATAGACAAATTTTCCCTTATATGTGAAATAGATATGAGATGTGAATTTATTCCCAACTCAAAGTCTATGGTTCTGAGTTACTGGTCTTTCTATGCTAAGAGAAACATTTTTGGTATTATAAAAATTATTTAAGGCAAAAATAAAAGAACTAAATAGTTGTAATTATTTTAAAGAGCAATGAAAGTTATAGAAGTATCAAATAAAGAGGCCGGAACGGTGGTGGCGCAAGTGGTAAGGCCTTGCACGCTCTAGCCTAGGATGGACCACTGTTCAATTCCCCGGCATCTCATATGGTATCCCAATCCAGGAGCAATTTCTGAGCACATAATCAGAAGTAACTCCTGAATGTCATCAGGTGTGGCCCATAAAACAAAAACAAAACAAAACAAAACAAAAAAAAAGAAGTACCAAGTAAAATTTAAATCAATACTAAAAAGAAGGAACGGATGAGAAATAAGTCTTGGTGTTAACACTACTATAGACAATTCAAAAGATACCTTTGTTATTCAGTACAATTCTTTCTTTTTCCCTCTTAATTTCATTCTTTCCCTCTTGAAAGATATTGGCTATAAAATTCATGTAACTTCTCAGAAAGTCAAGGATAATGTACATTTTCAGAAATTTTTAAGCTCCCTTTCTCCTGCTTTCCATTAGTTTCAATTCCAAGATTTGAAATCCAGCTAATTGCTTATTGGCTATAGTAGATAGTAAAATGAAAAGATAACTTTCAAATGGTTAAAGAAAAGAATAAAAAATTTGGGAAGACCCCCCCTCAAAAAAGGGGGAGTATAAAGGAATAAAAATAAAAATTTTAAGTAGTAATTTACTTTCTATACCAGGGCTAAATTTTTATTTCAGGAAAAACATAATAATTAAAATAAAGATGAATAAAAGAACATTTGAAAATATTCAGTTAAGAACAGTCATTTAACATATCTAAACAAAGTTCAGTATAGATTATATCTGATCTTGCAATTAAGATATTTTAATTTTTTATAAAATATATTGCTTATTTGCTACTATAATATAATCAATATTCTTTATTTCAGTGGCATTTTTAACATTAAATTCACTCTTTTAAAAATCCAGTTATTTCATAACTGAGTTGTGTTGACCATTTATGATTATTGGATAAATTCCTTTTAACAATTATACATACAATATAAGACACATGGAAAACAAATGTGACTAAAAGCTATTTTATTCCTTTTTTAATTGAATTACATGTGATTGAGACAAAGACCGTGATATTTAAAATGTTTCTTTCCTTTTTGGCATGGTAAATGACTAGTTTCAGGTTAAAAAAATCATTTTCTCTTGACTATTTTTTACAATAAATTACTTTTAAAAGTTTTTTGATATATCTTTTATTTCATATTTTAAAAAGAGGTTAAAAAATATCTGATTTTAAAGAGAAATGTATCTTTAAAAATCAATCCTTGACCAGAAATCAAAGGATTTTAGTAAAATAGACTTCTGCTGCCCTCTGTTGGAATAAGAACAATATCATTTTTGATATCATGTATTTTACTATTGTCTTTTGGCAGTATCACATTGCTAAGGAAATGAAGGACTAGGACTCAATTATCAGATTTTCAATTACAAAAACGTAGAGATTTATTTTAATTTTGTAGATACAAGAAAAGGTAATTCAGCAAATTATTATCCATAGGCTACTGAAAAAAAATATAATTTCTCTGGAATAGAAAAAATTCAGGTTAGGTTACAAGCTTCCCAATTAAAATAATAATTTATATTCAATATATGGGGTTCAATGTAGCTTGCATTTACAATTATGTGAGTGAATGTTCAGTATAAAGTATTAGTAATGAAATTGTCATTAACATTAAGAAATATTTAATCTGTCACAATTAAGAATAAGCACTGAATTTATTTTTTAATATATACCACAGTCTCTGGCAATGATAATGATACTTCCCAGTAATATTGTTATCAATCAAAAGTAAAACTCTAATATTTTCTAATCCTGAAGATTTAAATAATGTAAATTTAGACAAAACTCAGGACTTGTCTTACCGCTATCAGCTTTCTTTTCTTCTACATGTAAAATTACCACCAAATATATGGCTCCAACTATTAGACTTCAGTAATAATACCTGAATGTTAATTGCCATAGAACAAAAGAAAATAAACAAAATGGAAATCAATAATCTGATTTTGCAAAAAAATATTTTAATCTGTACAAAAATGTCTTCAAATCTCCATATTAAAATGCAACTATGACTCTCAACTAGCCCATTTGATTGGAAGCACTTTGAAATTCAACTAAAAAATGACTGCACATAATAGTTACAATGAGTAAAAGAGCAATATTTCAAGCTTCGAGAATATCTGAACAAGGTGCAGAATTCAAAGCAAAAGCAAGCAAAGTATACTTGGAATAAGAAAACGTTAATGACCAAAAACTACTACTTGCTGAGAAAAACTTTTTTTTTTTTGAGTTCATAAAAAGAAGTCAGAGAAAACCTTACTCATAAAATTATTTTTCCAGTGTAGGGGATAAATTACTGGCAGCAGCTTCTTGTGTGAACAGAAGTCTTGCTGTAATTACCAGATACTGAGTGAATTTTAAAACTCTTGACTATAGGGGCTGGAGCAATGGAGCAAGCAGAAGGGCATCTGGTTTCCACGCGCTAACCTAGGATGGGCTGCAGGTGTCCCATATGGTCCCCCGAGCCAGGAACGATTTCTGAGCGCATAGCCAGGAGTAACTCCTGAGCAACACTGGGTGTGGCCCCAAAACAACAACAACAAAAACAAGAAAAAATAAAACAAAATGTGTTGACTATAATAAAATATATCAATGACTAGATTTAACACTTTTAGATATTAATATTACATGTAGACTCATCCTTGTAGTTTCTCAGTCCTTTTTACTATTGTTGCATGGTGCTAAAATCACATATATTAACTAATTATCATTAGTAATAAATATAAGCACCAGCAAAGCACCCATTTTCTTTTAAAATTGAACAAATTTATTTCTTGTTTTTATTCAAAAATGACAGAATATTTAAACACAAATGCCAGAAAAATTATCAACTGATTTACAACTATTATATTATTAGAACTAAGTAAAGCTTCTGGGTATCCTTTGGGCTAAAAAGCCATCATGGCAATAAGCTATAAATGAAGCTAAATTATGTGGTCTTGTAGGAGTCAAAATCCCAGGTGCAGTCAGCCATATTAGATATTGCAGAGTAATCCTAGATATATAGATAAGTAATTTGCTTGGTTGGAGTAAGAAAATTAAATAGACTTTGTCTAGACAGAATGACCTCACTGCATACATTTGCTCCCATAGGAACCAGAATCTAATGAAAATACCAAGTTACTTTATTAAATAAATATCATTAGCTATGCAAATATGCTATTTTCTATTGAGGTTCTGGAACTTCTTCTGTAGCATAGCAAATTTCATGCTGCCTTAAAAATTCCACAAAATTTCTATAAAGTGAATACATTAAATTATTCAGAATTCATTATTCTCTTAGTACTTTTTAATTGATGTTTATTTTTATTTATTTTTAAAACTATTTATGAATTAGCAGTGTTTTGTCAGATTCTTAGACTGACTAAATGATTTCAAAGCATAATTTATAGCTGTCAAATAAGTAAGAGTAGGCAAAAGTGAGAACATAAGGAACTATTTAATACTCTTTGATTATCTATTTTAAATGTGGTGTGTTTATTTATTAATTTAATTAATTTTGGTACTGTTGTTATTTTGATTACTGTTTGATCTATAAGAGAATGTAATATTCAGTTGAAGGATATACAGAGAAAGCAAAGCTATAGATATAAAGATATAGAGATAGCTATTGAAACTCTTCCTTTACTTTAGTTTAGCCCATATTTTTTTTTTGTCATACAGAAATTCTTTAGTTTAAAGTAGTCCCATTCATTCAGATTAGATTCAGTAGCCTTTTGCCATTGGCATGATATTATCATTCTCTTGACATAACAAGACTCCATGGACATCTAAGTCTTGGAGCATTCTGCCTGTTTTCCACAGTGTACTTTATAGATTCAGATTTGATCTCAAGGTCATTGATCCACTTTGAGTTGACTTTTGTTTAAGGTGTGAGACAGCTAGCAGAACTGGGGAAAATATTTGCACTCAACACATCAGTTATCTAGGTTATATCTAGGATATACAAAGCACTCACAAAGATTAAACCCCTAAAATCTAAAAATGGAGAGAGTAAATGAACAGAGACTTCTCTGAGGAGTACCAACAGATATTATTCATCATATCCTATCATTAGGGAAATCTAAACCGAGAAAACAATGAGATACCATTGGTTTTGGCAGGGATATGGTGAAAAAGGAAATCTTCTACACTACTGGTGGAGAAGCTGTCTTGCTCAAGACAAAGAACAAAGGCATACATGCTTGTTCAACTCCTAAAGAAACAGTAT
>PVKC010007587.1:0-23998 GCA_004027635.1 Crocidura indochinensis
CTTCCTCCCTTCCTTCCTCCCTTCCTTCCTTCCTTTCTTCCTTTCTCTCTCCCTCCCTCCCTCTGCTCTCAGGAGTTACTCCTGGCTCTGAGTTCAGAAATCACTCCTGGCAGGCTTGGGGGACCATGTGGGATGCCAGGAATTAACAACCAGTCCCTTGTGGGTCAGTCATATGCAGGACAAGCTGTGTATCTCTCCAGCCCTAGACAAGATCTTTTATTCTATATAATTTAGTGAAATTAATAGTAACATTTGGAGAGTTCAAATTTGTTGTTAAGACCAAGGAACATGTAAACTACTGATAATTTATTTTTCTTATAAAGGACAAATAAGAGAGGATGCAGAAAGTTTATGGTGTCTGATTTTCATATAATTTCCCTTAGTGCTATGACAGTTACCTTATTTGCTATACTACAATCAGAATAAGAAAAACAACATAAAAGCTTCAAAGAAAAATTTATATTTTGCAAAATGTTAGTTTCAATATTTTAAATTCCATATTCAGTATTGAGTTTCTTTGCTTATGATTCCAATACTTATCAAGAATAAATTGATCTAAACATATGACTTTGACAGAGAGGAACTTGTGAAACTGAGGAAAGCTTAATATATAAATGGCTTGTTGGTTCACATTTTATAATCAAAGGTCTTCTGCATCCCATAATTTTTAATTCCAATTTGTTATTCAGATTTTGAAGCTATCACCATCAAGGCATACTCTAAACACATTGACAAACTTGTGATAATGTTATAATCATTACATAATTAATTAACAATAAGTAATTAACAAATAATAATTTATTACTTAGCAACTTAAAATTTAAGCATTTTAGGGTTAATTGAAGTATGTTTGAATGAGTTGTCACTATCATTCTCTTTTTGTTTGTTTTGTTTTGGGGCCATAACTGATGGCTATAAGGGGTTACTCCTGACTCTGAGCTCAGAAATTACACTTGGCAGGATCAGGGAACTGTAGAGAATACCAGAAATTGATCCTGGGTCAGTTGTGTGCAAGGCAAACATCTTATATTTTGTATCAGGCCCCCTATCAAAATCTTATTTGATCTCATATCATCTATGGCTGATAGTCAACTCACTATTCTAACTGATGAAAATGCAGTTTTCTGAAAGTTAAATATTTTTTTCTAGTCATATAGTTATTCTACTTCTGAGTCAGGTCACTATAATCAACAGTGGAAGTTTTTGTTTGTTTGGTTTTTAATAAAATTTGGAGAAACTCTGAAATAGAGGTAAAAGTTTTGATTTTGCCCAGGTTATTGGAAATATCCTTAAATATTTAACTTTTAACTGAAGGGATATATATATATCATTTTAAGCTACAGAACATGGATTAAGATGGATAGCAATAACAATATACTTTCTTTTTTAAAACAATTACTTTAAACACTGAACTTACAGATCATTTATAATACAGTTGGCATTTTTCCCAACAAAGTTGTGTATGATTGATTTTTAGTCACACAGTGTACAACACACTTCACTTGGATGGATATGGAGAGTATTATGCTGAGAGAAATGAGTCAGAGGGAGAGGGATAGACATAGAATAATCACACTCATTTGTGAGGTATATATAAAACAAAGACATTATGATAATAATATCTAGAGAGTAGAGACTAAAGCAAGGATAGCAAATCTGCCACATACAGTGGGGAGAGTGAAATTAGGGCAGGACAGGGACCACTATGACTAGTTGAAAGTGACCACTCTGGAGTATATTGTCATGGGACTAACTATAGACTCCTTTCGGGTTCATTTACTCTCCCCTTGGTTTTTCCATGGAATTTGGAATACTTCTGCTTCGTCCTGTGTAATAAATCAGACCTATGTATCTAGAGATCTTGGCATCTGCACAAGTCAAGGGGTGGAACCCATGAAAGCTTTTCTTTATGGTTCTAGAAGTTCTGTTCCTCAGTGTCATTTCAATCCATCTTCTGTGTTTGGTGGTCTTGGTCTTTGTGCTGATCCCAGGATGGAGTCTATGATAGCATCTTTCATTGTGTTTCCAGAGGACCCATTCCATATCAATTGTCTCGGACGGACCTTTGGAACTGGAGATCATGATTGTTGTGCAAGTCATATCTCAAACCCTAGATTAGGACTTTTTATTGGTCACAGGATACATACAGTCCAGTCATGGTTCCATCAGTCAGTCATCTGTAAACTGGGCTCTTGACTTGTGGACTGAACAAAGGGTGACAAGTCTTCTGATTTTGTCTTATCGCCAGCGAAAGGGGTAGGATAACCTGCTCTTAAGTCAAGTTGTTCCCATTTTCCTCGTCAGGATATCATATTAGAGCTGGCACTTGATGATGTCCGAGCAGTATTGAGGATGTCCCAGATGGGATTTGTTTCCTGTAGTTGTTGTAAAGATCTGTGTCGTTTCTATCTGGGATCCAAGGTTCAAGGCTGGATGGATGGTGTCTAATAATCTGGGGTCTAAGTTGGGTCCACATGGCATATTTTCAATGTGGAAGATGTCTCTCTATGGTAAACAAGTATGAGTACTTATCCCTAGTAGATAAGAGCTCATTTCTATATGTAAGATTTCCCCCTTTTTAGTGTGTCTGTGCAGGGGGAAATGGTGCTACATTATAATGCCAGTGCATTTGGGGGTGGAAAAATAAGGAAACGGAAGTAGGTCACACACCCAAAAGAGATAAAAATAGAAATAAAAATATATGTGCTCACACACACATATATGAAAGGAACAAAGATTAAAAAATAACAAAGTAATTAAAGGAACAAAATGGTGCAAGAGACTATCTTACATTTGGGGAAAAGCAGGTAAAGATCTAGTGCAATACAGGTCTTATACTTATGATGGAACTATAGGTTTCCCCATTGTCTTTTGAGATTTTCTTGTGGTGTGTGTGTTCCTGAGCACGTTTGCATCACACACCCTTGCCTTCTTGAGATTGGCAAAAGTTTTGTAGCAGGAAGGTCTAGGGAAGAGTTCTTGCTTTGGGGATACTTTTAGAGCTAAGTCCGGTTTCAAGTAACAGTCCACATTTGAAAGAGTTGGTAAGGAGGGCCACGCAGGATGAGTCAGCAGGGGAGTTGTTTACCTTTTCTTGCCGGGGACGAGGTGTGGGTTTAAGTTGGTGTCCCTTCTCTTGGGTGTTAGGTACTGATTTGTTGGGTTAGGAGGTCAGTCTTTATGCCTATGAGATTAAAAACTGAGGGTGAAGAGTTTTAATAAAGTGAGAAATATGGATGGTATTGAGGTGTGAAGGGATAGTCGGATTTCCAAATGGGGGAAAGGGGGAAGTAAATGTAAGGAGCAGGAAAGAAAAGAAGAGAAAATACATTAAAAAGAAAAAGAGAAGAAGAAAGAATAAAAAGAAAAGAAAAAAATAAAGTAGTGAGAAGAAAGGAGAAAAGGGCAAGGGAATGCTAGCTTGCTTGAATGTGTTTGATGAGTAGGACCTGTAGAATAAGTCTGTAGGTCACAGTTGCTGCTTCGGTGTTCTGGTTGGACCCGTGCTTCAAGTCCTAAGAGAAGGTATAACCTAGAGATAAAGTGTATGTTAAAGAGTTTTCTCGGGACATTCTCGTAGTGCAAGCTGGGTATGGTATCTCGTGTGACTGGGCCCCGAGATGCCGTCTTAGTTTGTCACCCTTTGTATCCAAGAATGCCTGTGGACAGAAAAGCTGAGAGGTAATTTTAAATATAGTAAGATTAAGGCATTAAAACATATTGTTATGGGATGTTTCCATTGGGGTCAGTGATTTCCCATGATATTCTTTACCTGTAATCCTGTATAAGATCCCTAAGGGATTATTATGGGCTTTTATAGAAGAAGTCTGATTACATACCTGTTCTCTCTAAGCTGCTGTTTCTGCTGTTGCTGGTTTCTTTGTGGTATAGTGTGTAGTTAAGAGTTTGTGTCGTTCTTCTTTCATGTGTTTTGGGCACTGCTCCCTGGTGTATGTTGAGTCTTACAGTGTTTGGAGTTTCTACCGTGTTAAACCCTGTTATTTGATTGTTGAGTATTAGTTGTATATAAGGTATATGTTCTAGGTGCTTCAGAATAGTGCTATCATTCTGTGATTATCTTTCGTCTTCTGACTTACTTCGTTTAATAATATGTTCTAGGTCCATCCACATTGCTGCAAAGTCCGTGATTGTATTATTTCTGCCATTTAGTATTCCATTGTGTATAGATGCCACATCTTAATGATCCACTCATCTGTTGTTGGACATCGAGGTTGGTTCCAAGACTTAGCTATTATACTGAGTGCTATGATAAATAGTGGGGTGCACACATATTTTGGGATGAATGTCCTTCCGACTTAGGGGTAGATACCTAGGAGAGCAATTGCTGGGTCAAATGGCAGCTCAATATTGAGTTCCTTGAGCACTCTCCAGACTGTTCTTTATAGTGGTTGGACTAGGGGCATTCCCACCAGCAGCTGATGAGAGTGCCTTTCATACTGTATTTCCGCCAACAGAGGCTGTTCCCATTATTTTTTATGTGAGCCATTCTCACTGGTGTAAGGCGGTACCTCATTGTTGTTTTGATTTGGATTTCTTTGATGATGAGTGAAGGTGAGCATGTTTTCATGTATTTGTTGGCCATCTTTCAGTCTTCCTCTGAGAAGTGTCTATTAGTTTCATCTTCCCATTTTTTAATGGCTCTATTTGGTTTTGGGGGCTCAGCTTTCCGAGTGTTTTGTATATTCTGGATATCAGCCTTTATCTGAGATGTTGAGTGAAAAGATTTTTTTCCCAGTCAGTTAACTGTATTCTTTTTTTTTTTTTTTTTTTGGTTTTTGGATCACACCCGGCAGTGCTCAGGGGTTACTCCTGGCTCCATGCTCAGAAATTGCTCCTGGCAGGCACGGGAACCATATGGGGCACCGGGATTCGAACTGATGACCTTTTCGCATGAAAGGCAAACGCCTTACCTCCATGCTATCTCCCAAGCCCCGAGTTAACTGTATTCTTGTGTTAAGTAGGGTTTCTTTTGCCTTTCAGAAGCTTTTTAGTTTGATGTAGTCCCATTTGTTTATGTTTGACGCTAAAGTTCTTGCCATTGGTGCTCCATCCTCGAACACCTTTTTGATATATAGGTATTTGAGTGTTCTACCTATTTTATTCTCTATAAATTTTATAGATTCGGGTTTAATTTTGAGGTCTTTGATCGATTTTGAGTTTACTTTTGTATTAGGAGTGAGATATGGGTCAATTTTGAATTTCTTACATGTGGTTTTCCAGTTGTACCAACACCATTTGTTGAACAGACTTTCTTTGTTCCATTTAAAGTTCTTGGCTCTTTTGTCAAATATTAGTTGACTGTATATCTGGGCGTTTATGTCAGGAAATTCTGTTCTAACCCACTGATCTGAGGCTCTGTCCCTGTACCAATACCATGCTGTTTTGATCACTATGGCTTTATTGTATAGCTTCAGGTAGTGAAATGCCATGCAGCTTCTTGTTTTTTAGTATGTGTTTGACTATACTGGGTCTTTTGTGGTTCCAGATCAATTTTATGATTGATTTCTCTAATTCTTTAAAGAATGATGTCTGAATTTGGATAGGGATTGCATTGAATCTATATAGTGGTTTTGGTAGGATAGTCATTTTGACTATGTTTATTCTACCTACCCAGTTTCCATAGTAAAGGTATTTAATGTCCCTTGTAAGGTTGATTCCTAGGTACCTTATATTTTTTGATACTATTTTAAATGGAGTTGTATTTTTGATCTCTCTCTCCTCAACTTCATTATTTGTGCAGAGAAACGCTACTGTCTTTTGTGTATTGACTTTGTAGCCAGCCACTTTGCTGTATTGGTTAATTGTTTCTAGGAATTTTCTGTGGACTCTTTGGGGTTTTTGATGTATATCATCATATCATCTGCAAAAAGAGATAGTTTGTGTTCCTCTTTCCAAATTTGGATTCCTTTGATTCCCTTCTCTTGCTGGATTGTTATTGCTAGGACTTCTAAGATTATATTGATTAAGAGTGGAGAGAGTGAACAGCCTTGCTTAGTTTCTGACCTTAGTGAAAATGGTTCTAGTTTTTTGACATTAAGGATAATGGCTGTGGGCTTTTCATAGATAGCCGTAACTATCTTGAGGAAGGTTCTCTCTAACCCTATTTTCTGAGTGTCTTCAACATGAAAAGGTGTTGGATTTTGTCGAACACCTTCTCTGCATTGACTGATATGATCATGTAGTTTTTGTCTTTGTTGTTGATGTGATGTATGATGTTGATTGATTTGCATATGTTGAACCAACTTTGCATTCCTGGGATGAAACCCACTTAGTCATGATGTATGATCTTTTTGATAAAGTGCTGGATTCGATTTGCTAAAATTTTATTTAGAATCTTTGTATCTATGTTCATTAGTGAGATTGGTCTGTAGTTTTCTTTCTTGGTGGTGTCTTTGCCATCTTTGGGAATGAGTGTGATATTAACCTCATAAAACGAGTTAGGGAGGATTCCTATTTCTTCGATGGTTTGCAAGAGACTGTGAAAAAATGGTAGTAAGTCTTCTCATAATGTTCGATAGAATTCGCCTGTAAATCCATTTGGACCTGGACTTTTGTTCTTAGGGAGTTTCTTGATTACATCTTCAATTTCCTCTGAGGTGATTGGTCTGTTTAGGCTTTCTAGGTCTTCCTTATTCAGGCTCAGACGATGGTATTTTTCCAGGAATCTGTCAGTTTCCACTGGGTTCTCTAGTCTGAGTATAGTTGTTCATAATATGATCTCATGATATGTTGTATTTCTTGGGGTTCTGTTGTAATATCTCCCCTTTCATTTGTGATTCTACTGATTTGGGTGTTTTCCCTCTTTTTCTTTGGTGAGTTTTGCCAATGGTTTGTCTATCTTGTTTATTTTTTCAAAAACTCAACTCCTGGTTTCATTGCTTTTTTGTATTGTTTTCTTAGTTTCTAAGTTGTTTATTTCTGCTCTGGTTTTTATTATTTCTTGCCTTCTGGTTGTGGTTGGATTTTTTGCTGCTGTTCTTCCAATTTCTTGAGATGATCCTTAAACTGTTCGTTCTGTCATTTTTCTGTTTCTTGACATAGACTTGTATTGCTATGAGTTTCCCCCTAATTACTGCTTTTGCTGTGTCCTACAGATTTTGACAGGTTGTCTCTTCATTATCATTTGCCTCAAAGAATCTTTTTATTTCTTCCTTGATTTGCTCTTTGATCCAGCTCTTGTTGAGCAGGATGTTGTTTAATCTCCAGGTATTAGTTTTTCTCCATTGCTTCTTCTTGTAGTCAATTTTGACCTCTGTTGCATAGTGATCTGATAGGGTGCTTCTAATGATCCTTACATTTGTGATCTTATATATGTTAGATTTGTATCCTAGGTCATGGTCTATTCTGGAGAAGGTTCCATGTAGGCTTGAGAAGAATGTGTATTCTGTTTCCTGGGGTGGAGTGTCGTATAAAATTCTATTAGCCCTAGATCTTCTAATTTTTTATTTAGGGCTCTTATGTATTTGCTGTTTTTCTGTTTGGTGGATCTGTCCAGTGGTGATAGTGGAGTATCGAGATCTCCTACAATTATCACATTTCCCTTCATATGTTTCTCCAGGTTTGCAAGCAGTTGTCTCACATATTTCTGGCTCTACATTAGGTGCATAGATATTGACCAGGGTTAGTACTTCTTGATCTAGTGTTCCCCTAATCAGTTCCACTTTGTCCCTGATCACTTTTTTTGAGGTTGAATGGAATTTGGTTTGATATAAGTATGGCTGTCCCTGCTCGTTTTTGTGTTCTATTAGCTTGAATAATTAATTTATATCCTTTTATTCTGAGCCTGGGCTTGTCTTGTAGTTGTAAGTGTGTTTCTTGCAGGCAGCAGAAGTCTGGTTTATGTTTTCTAATCTAGTTCTCTATGTGTCTCTTAATGGGAGAGTTTAGTCCATTAACATTTAGGGAGATTATTGACAGAGAGGACTGTTGGGCAGTTGTGTTGTGTGGGGTACTTGTTGTTACAATTGGGGGTTTTGATTGTGTAATTCGCCTCTGAGTAGGTCATTTAGGAGTGGCTTTGTTTGCACAAATAATGCAAGCTCATTTGGGTTTGAGAATGTCTTTATTCTGCCCTCCCATATGAATGAGAGTTTTGCTGGATATTGGACCCTAGATTGGAAGTTTCTTTCATTCAGGCATTTAAATATGTCATTTCCTGTCTTCTTGCTTGAATTATTTAAAATGGGAGATCTGATTTGATTCTTATGTCCCTTTCTTTGTAGTTGAGGTTTTTTTCTCCCTTATTCCTTTAAGGAGTTCATCTTTCTCTTTGTTTTTTGCCATTTGGATTACTATATGTCTTGGTGTTGGTTTGTTAGGGTCTATTTTATTAGGGACTCTCTTCACTTCCTGGATTTGCACTGAATCTTTTTTTCCAGAGGGTGGGAAAGTTTTCTGTTAACATTTCCCTGACTATTTGTTCTTCCCCTTTTCCAATTTCTCCCCTTCTGGTATACCCACAAATCTTAGGTTATTTCTTTTGTCCTTGTTCATTACATACTGGACTTCTCCTTCCAGTGCTTTGCCTTTTATTTCCTTGCTGGTTTCTTGGGTTTTTTTTGTTTGTTTGTTTGTTTTTTTGTAATGCAGTTTTCCTTCGAGTTCTTCAATGTGCTTCTCCAACTGTGTGATCCTGCTTAAATGGCTTGTTATGTCTTCTTTTAACTCCTTTATTTCCCTTTGTATGGAATCTCTCATATTCTTTGACAGTTCTTTAATTTGGCTGATTTGTTCCTCCATGGATTTCTTATATTCTGTGGCTAGTGCTTCCTTCATTTACTTAATTAAGGCTTCCATTTCATTCTTCATGGCTTCTTTTAAGTCTCCTTCCAATGAATCTATGAGTTTTGGAGGACTTGGAAATTTGCTAGGTTTTCTCTCCATATCTCCAGATGTTATAGTTCTCCTTAATTTACCCATATTTTTTTGCATTTATTGGTGTGGCTTGGAGTTCAGTGCCTTCCAAATTCAACCTGCTTTTGCACCCTGTGGTGTGGGGATGGGTCCCCTCCCTGAGTGTGGTTCTAGAGGGGTCTGTTGGGTGAGCTTGCAGAAATTTGGCTCTTCCTATGCTCTTTAGTAGGGTCTGGTCTGTTTTTTCCTTTTGTTGGCAGCTAGTGCAGTTCCACTCCTGGTCACAATGTTGAAGGATGCTGTTGAGCCTAGCTCCCTGTCCTCCCTTCTTTCCCTGTGAGTCAGTGAACCTTCACCACCTCCGAACCTCAGTTGAGGAAATTGTCTCAGCCAAGCCCACCTGGCATTCTCTCTTCGCTCCTGGGGGTCCCAGGTTCACTCTGGGGCTCAGGGGCAGGCTGCTCTAGGGTATCCCAAGTTCCAGGTAGTAGACCAAGTCTCACCCAATCTATAAGCTCTAGCTCTTCCCAGTGGCACTGGCCTTGTGGCGGGCACACTCCCCTGCCTGGAGCCGGGTCAGGGGTTCCCTGGGGGTCTGGCAGTGGGACTGCTGTGGAACATTGGGGTCCGGTGCCCACCTGTGGAGGTGGTCTGGTGGTGGGCACACTCCCCCTGCCTGGAGCCGTGTCGGGGGTCTCTGGGGGTCTGGCTCGGGGCTACTGCGGAATGCGGGGGTCTGGTGCCCACCTGTGGAGGTGGCTTGGTGGTGGGCATACTCCCCCTGCCTGGAGTCGGGTGGGGGGTCCGTGGGGCTGCTGCGAAATGCCCATCCTTTCATATTTATGTTTCTCCTCTTTCACTCAGTTTCTTTCCTTCTCACTATACTCAGGGGTCAAGAGTGTTTGAGACAACTCCCTTTTAGACCATTGAATTTCCTATGCAGTTATTTTAAATACCACATATAAGTGATATTTAACATAGTATCTTCCAGTTCCATCCATGTTGCTGCTAATTGCATGGTTGCATCATTTTTACAGCTATGTAGTATTCCATTGAATATATGTATATATGAATCACATCTTCATGATCTGCTTATCTGTTGTTGGATCTCTAGATCTAGATTGATTCTAAGTCTTGGCTATTGCATTGAGTGCTGCAATGAATAGTCGTGTGAATACATTCTTTTAAATGAATGTTTTTATGTTCTCAGGATAGATACCTAAAAGAGTGATTGTTGGGTTGTATGGCAGCTCAATTTTGAGTTTACTGAGAACTCTTCATATTGTTTTCCGTCAAGGTTGGACCAGGCAACATTCCCACCAGCAGAGATTTCTCACCACAGCCTCACCAACAGAGATTGTTTCCATTATTTTTGATATGTGCTGTTCTCACTTGTGTAAGATGATATCTCATTGTTGTCTTGATTTGGATTTCCCTAATGATAAATGATGATGACCATTTTTCTAAGAGTCTGTTTGGCCATATATTGGTCCTCCTCAGAGAGTGTCTGTTCATTTCCTCTTCCCACATTTTGATTGGATTTTTAAGTTTGTGGAGTCAAGCTTTGTGAGTGATATCAAACCTTTTTCTGATGTGTTGAGTGCAAAAATTTTCTTCCATTCAGTTAGCTATCTCCTAATTTTAACACTGTTACCTTTGCCATACAGAAACTTTTTAGTTTGCTCTAGTTTCATTTATTCGAATTTGATGCTATAGCCCTTACTATTGACATCCTACCATCAAAAACTTCTTTGAGGTCTAAGATTTGGAGTATTGTGCCTATGTTTTCCTTAATGAATTTTATGGATTTTGGTCTATTTTCAAGGACTTTTAATCCATTTTGAAGTGTGGGAAGTGTGAAATATCGATCAATCTTTAGTTTTTTACACATGGTTATCCAATTGTTCAAACAACATTTGTTGGAGAGCCTGTCTTTATAATATTTCAGGTTCTTGAATTCTTTGTTAAAGATTGACTATATACTTGGGGGTTTGTCATTGGATATTCAATTTTTATCCATTAATCTGAAAATCTGTCTTTGTTCATCTATTATGCTGTTTTGATCAGTAGGGCTCTGTAGTAGAGCTTCAAATTAGGTAAGAGATGCATTCCAGTTTCTTATTTTTTAATATTTATTTCACTGTCCTAGGTTTTTTTTGTCCTTTTTTTTGGTCCTAGGTCTTTATGGTTCTACACAGCTTTGTAATTGATGGTTTTAAGTCCTTGAAGAATGTTGTCTGAATTCGAATAGGGATTGCATGGGATTTATATAGTAGTTTAGTAAGATGGTCATTTTGATAGCCTCCTTATAAAAATTATATTTTTAGACATATTTAGATAAATAAAGTACTTTACAAAGTTTTTTGTTTGGACCTCACTAAATTATGCTTAAGGTATATTCTGGCTCAATGCTTAGAGATCATTTCTGGTAGGGACTGGAAGACCATCTAGGGTTCTGGCAATCTCCCAAGTTGGTTTCATACCAGGCACACGCCTTTTTGGCTATACTATCCTTCCAGTCCCTATAACACATTTCAGTACTTATGTTCTGCTTTTAAAACTGTAGCTATTGAAAATCTTTCAAATATTCTTATTGGACACAGCAAAATCAGCTCTCAAGCACCTAACTTCAAGAAGGAGTGCCTCCACCCGCAACAACAGGGGATAATTCCTGCCTGGCTTTTGTCTACAGTGGACTCTTAAAAGTGACATCTTGGACTACTTCCTGATCCTTGGTGATAATCAAAGAACTGAGCAAAATCAACTCTCAAACAACTAACTTGAGGTAGGAGTGCCTCCGCCCAGAACAACAGGGGCTAATTCCTGCCTGGCAACGCAGAGTAAGAATCACACTCCAAGTGTGGTAGAGAATAAAGATGGCAGCTCTGGTGACCAAAAAATGCCTCCACCCAATTAACTTATCAGATAAGGAGTTTAGAATAGAAATATGGAGGATGTTTGTAGCACTCAAAGAAAGCATAGATCAATCTGAACAGACCAAAAATATAGAAATCAGAAAACTCCAAACTGAAATAATGGGACTAAAAATGCAGTAGAGGAAATGAAAAACTCTATGGAAAGCCTCTCCAATAGAGTCACAGCAGCTGAAGACAGAATTAGTGAGTTGGATAATGAGATGCATAATAACTCCATATAGAAGAGATTAGAAAAGAACCTCAAGGCAAATAATCAGACAATGAAAAAAAATAAAATATACTTAATGGCTTATTTTGTAGTTTTAAATACATAACTCATTAGTAATAATTTATTTAGTTATTAGTATTTAATGTAATAATTAATAATAATTTATTATATATTTAATGTACTCATTACCATTATTTTGAATTGTTTTGTCAGGCTACACCCAGGGTGTGGCTCAGGGTTTAATTATGGCTCTGTGCTCAGATATTACTCCTGACAGGATCTGAGGACTATATGGAAAAAAGAGGATTGAATCTGGGTTAGCTGAGTGCAAGACAAAGTTTAATACCAACCCCACTTTTATTACCATTTTTGATCTTAAATTTACCATCATTTTTCTATTTGCTTTTTATCACCTTGCCTTTTAATAAATTGAATACATTATGCTATTTTATCTCCAATAAATTTTAACTGGCTATATCTTTTATTTGTTTATTTTGTGTTTGATTTGGACTACACCAAATGGTGGCACTCAGAGATTATTCTTACTCTCTCAAGGATAACTCCTGGCTAGTCATGATATGATATGGACTGCTCTGGATCACACCCAGGTCTGTAAGGTCCTCAGCTCTAATTTCAGGTTAAGAACTCACATCCAGTGTTTTTCCTAATTTAACTCTCTATTATTAAAAATTTAATGTTAGCATTTTAGTTATCGCTTCTGTTTTTCTACTGTCAGGCATTGTGTTGAATTTATATAATTCAATTCATAAACTATTCCTGACACTTATTCCAATTATTTTGGTTATTCCAAATGTTCATTCCCAAGATTTCATCTATTCTTAGTGGAAGATAGCATTGTACTTACAAGCCCACACTAAACTGTAATGTCCTATCAGAAATTTTAATACATGACTTTTCCTTTATTATGAGAGATATTGGGGTCAATGTAGCTTACCCCTGGGACATTAAATATTGGGTCAATGGTGCGAATATTTCTACATTAAAAGCAACATTTTTCATCATTGCTCCATATATATGTTTTTCAGCATAACAAAAGTGACTACTTAAAGTCACTTTCTTCTAGATCTTTCTTAGTTGTCACTCTAGAGAACAGGTTTTGTGATGTATGTGTGTCCTCAGTTAGACAACAAAGGCACAATTCAAAGTTCCTGTTGCAACTTTGGCAGTGTCCTTTCAACATTTTAATAACTCCCACTGCAAGTAAGTTGCAGTATCTAATCCCTGATCTCATAAATGTCTCTGACTTTCAGTGGTTTTTATAACAAGACGGTAGAAATATAAATACCCACTCCCGTCTTCTGATATGTATTAGGACTGCTGTGATTTCAGTGAGCTTGTGAATCTTGAGGATATGGTGTTTTTGATTCCTGATATATAGCTGGTAGGTTAAAAGGTGAAAATAATATTAAAGATTTTAAAAAGCTGAATTAGTTTGTGATCTTCAGGTGGTAGAAAGAATCCAAATTGTAATATATAACACAAATTTAAATGAGGTGAAGACAAGAAGTTGGATGATTGTATTAAAGTTACTAGCAATGACTTTCTGAAGAAAAGTAGAGGAAAGAAAACCTGAAAATAATTTTCTTAGAACATTTATATAACAGATTAATGATGTTGGGGGAAATTTCCTAGGTAATTCATACTAAGTGAGGAGGAAAATGGTGGCATACTTGAGAAGAAACTGCTACTTTCTGCTTGTTTCACTAACTTTACATCTGAAATATGCATGCGTATCAGGCATTAAATAGTTCCTATGCTCTCAGTAATAATTACATTGCTAGGAAAATAGCAGAAATATTAAATTATGCATGTATAATTTTCAGTGAATTTAATGTGTTAAGCTACACATAATTTTTATGTAAAATAATTAAATATTTAAAAGATTAAAAAATTGGGAAGCAATATATTTTCCTAACTTTCGAATGAAAACTGGGTTATATTTTTAATTCAATTTTTATTTATAATTGAGATAAAAACTATTTAGGAGTAGTGTTTTAAAATTTGGATCCTAAAAATTAGAGTTCTTGAAAGTTTGAAAAGTCAGAAACTTGCCTAGTGGTTTGTAGAGGTCATCTAATTCTCACAAGTTAGGAGACCAAAATTTATACTATAAGGCAATATCAAGGATTCATAATGGTTTAAAAATAATTTAGTCTTCTTAATACTTTGTTCAGAATTCAGTTTTAGTATATCTGGAAAAATGTCCTCAGACAAAATTTTTAAGTGTTTATCAATATTGATATTTTAGTTTGAATATGTCTAGTAAATGAGAATGGTGTTTGATATTTTTCATATGAGATAGTAGGTGGTGAAAATTACCAAAATAAATACAAGAGACTAGAAAATTTAAAGAAGTTGCAGTACATTTGTTGAATATTCAATTTTGAAAGAAAAAAGTATTACTCTTTAAAGTGTTGCCCCTTCCCACTTCGGTCTCACTTTGATGATGGTCAATGTTTGCTTTCGTTTGTTTGTTGCTGTTTTGGGGACTTTTGTTGTTGCTGTTGCTGTTGTTTTGTTTAGTTTTCTTTTCTGGCATACCTAGAAGTGCTCAGGTCTTAAATTTGGCACTGTGCTCAAGGATCATTCTTCGCAGTGCTCAGGGGACAATTTGTGATGCTTGGGATTAAATATTAGTTATCTACATGTATGGCAAGTATCCTACCTGCTATACTATTGTCCAATTTTGAGAATTTTTATTTCTAGTACTATAAGATGCCCAATACTTACCTTGTATATTTACTGTCACATTTCAATATAGGATATTTCTTTATTTTCTAGTCTAATAACTGCTTGCTTTGTGTAACATAAGCCAAAATAAGAGATTTCATATCCAAAAATTCCTTTTTGTGATATTATAAAGTGAGAATAACTCATATTACATTTATAATCATTAATAGATTTATAAAAATAGAAATATAATTATCTTCTAATATTAAAATCAAGATAACTCATAATAGGAATCAAATGTGAAAACATGCAAATGAAATAAAAATTAAGGATTTTTCTAATTCTGAAAAATCAGGTCATTTAAATAAAAAATCTCCTATCATTTTCAAAGTGTACTAAATTACCTTATTAGACTCAACTTTTAGTAAAACCCAATCATAAGCAATAATAGATTTATTTTAATTTTGACTTAATAGAAGCCTTTGAGATTTCAACCCTCTATTATATATTAATTATATGTATTATCAAGTAGAACCCACTAACTTGTTATACTCTCTGACTTTATAATTATATATATTTGTATTATGTGTAATTAATTCAATATCCAGAACAGATATATTATTGAGTGGCTATGTAGGCAGTATAGCCCTAACATTTATTGATGCTTATCAAAATCAAGAATTTGTCCCTTTAAAGTGACATCTGACAGCAATTGCTAAGTGGTTTTAAAATAAAAATTTTCATTGTTATTAGTTGGATTATAGTTTATACATATATAAATAAATAATTAGCTATCTCATATTTTCTAGTTCTATCATTTGATTCCATTTTGTCATTTATAGAGCAGGCTCTGAAGAACAATGGAGGGGTTTAACCATTCCAGAGTGTCTGAGTTTGTGTTACTGGGACTCACTGATTCTCCTGACCTTCAAATTTTGTTTTTTGTGATTTTTTCCATTTTCTATTTAATAACCATGTTGGGCAACTCTCTGATTTTGCTCACCGTCATGTCCACCCCACAGCTTCATTCCCCCATGTATTTCCTGCTCAGCAATCTCTCTCTCATTGACATATGCTTGTCCTCCTTTGCCACTCCAAAGATGATCATGGACTTCTTTGCTCAGCGCAAGACCATCTCCTTTGAGGGCTGCATTTCCCAGATCTTCTTTTTGCATCTTTTCACTGGTACTGAGATTGTGTTGCTCATCTCCATGTCTTTTGACAGGTATATTGCAATATGCAAACCTCTCCATTATTCAACAATTATGAGCCAGAAAGTGTGCATCGGGCTGGTTGTAACTTCTTGGGCAGTGGGTTTTCTGCATACGATGAGTCAATTAGTTTTTACACTCTATTTACCCTTCTGTGGTCCTAATGTCATAGACAGTTTCTTCTGTGATCTTCCTTTAGTCATTCAGTTGGCCTGCATAGATATATATTTTCTTGGAATATTTATGATCTCAACCAGTGGTGTGATTGCTCTTATAAGCTTTTTGCTTTTGCTCAGCTCCTACATCATCGTTCTTATTACTATCAAGGGGCACTCCTCCACAGGATCATCCAAGGCTTTTTCCACCTGCACTGCACATTTCATAGTGGTGTTGATGTTCTTTGGGCCTTGCATATTCATCTATGTGTGGCCCTTCACAAATTTCTTGATGGACAAAGTTCTTTCTGTTTTCTATACAATCTTTACCCCTTTTTTGAACCCACTTATCTATACACTGAGAAACCAGGAAGTGAAGACAGCTATGAAGAAGAAACTAAATAACCGGTATTTGAGTCTTGGGAAAACTTCTCCATGAAATCCAGTGCAATGATCACAGAGTCTACCTTATTTTCAGCATGATAAATTTTTTTCTTTAGAGAAATAGAATGCTAAACTTGATTATTTTCAGTTTATCAGTCTTAATTCATAAAAACAAGAAGTCATGTTTGAAAGAGGTGAAATATTTGTAAATATTTTGAGATGGTAGATTCATTAGAAAGTGTATTTAAATATGTTATATTTAAAGAAAAATGTACATACAAAAATTGTGGGAATAAATTCAGGACTTCATAAAACTGCCACTCCTACAAAAATACCTAATATTGACTTTAGATTGACTACTCAGAGAATTCTGAAATAAAATATTATTTTGTTCTCTAATTCAGAACATTCTCACTCAGTAGCATTGTCCTGTGATACTCAGTGTCATTTTTTGTAAAATTGTAATTAAGAGCATAACAGATTACCACTGCTTTAATAGTACTTGATTTTTTAAATTAGAATTGATATTCCGAATGAATGTTATTGAGCTCTTAATTGAATGATAAAAATTTAAATTTTCTAAATTTAATAATTTTAATAGTATAGTCATTATTGCATTTGATAACAGTATTTTAAATAATTGTCTAGTTTTAAGTTTAAATCATAAAAGGTAACTACTAAATCTTATTGACACTCAATACTTAGACTAATATCCTAGCTATGATGCATTCATTTAATACCAAGACTAGATATTTCAAGGACTAGAATAACATTCATGAAAAATTTTTTGTGCTGTTTTTTGGGTCACATCCAGAATCACTAAAAGCTTACTCCTTGATCTACTCTTAGAAAACTATTCCTGGAAGTGTCACGGGACTATATGAAATGTTGGGGATCAAACCCGGATTGACTGCATGCAAGGCAAGCGCCCTACCATTCAGGCCCCATAAGCATTTTTTGTTTGTTTTGGGGCTACACTAGTGGTTGTTCAGGTCTTTCTCCTGGCTCAGGGCTAAGGGATCACTCCTAGAAGGGCTCGGTAGTCCATATGGGGTGCTGGGAATGACCCAGGGTTGGCCATGTGCAAGGCAAGTACTGTACGTGTTCTAATTACTATTGCTCTGGCCCCATCATAAGTTTTTAAAAAGCCATATTAAACATGAGTTTTGTGTCTCATTTCCAATAAAATATATCCCGTGGAAAGAAAATATAAAAACAAGAAATGTGTTGCACAGTTACTTCTAATTTGGTTAGTTATTTCTAATTTGAACTAATTATGTTCAATTTATTTTATCATTAGAAAGTCTTTGTAAATGTGCTGACCAATTTTTTTAATTGCTGAAGAACTCTTCATAGAAGAGTTGAGAGGCTTCATAAATAAATTCAAAGTGAACTCATGTAAAATTTAAAGATTATTATTTTAAACATATATGCACATAAGAATTAAATCTTGCCTCTATTACTTTCTAATAGTACTATATCAGGAGATTAACTGTTCTCTGTCAAATTTATTTTATAAGGATAATTAAAAGTAGGTAATTTTGACGAATTTATGGAAAACAGACAGAATGGTTTCTAAAATGATCATTTTCTTTTTTATATAGCTCAATTCTATTAAGCTTCATAAAACTCTATCTAGAATTTAGTTTAGTTTGAGTAAATGATTTTGGAAAATAACTAAAAGCACTAGCTAACAAAATTTGACTTCTAGCTTGTATATCTCCAAGATTGAAGTTTGTGAAAATATATAGCAGAAAAACAAATTAGGTATCTTTAAGTTTTCTATTAGTGACATGTTGGGGAGGGGTTAGAAAATTATATTAGATTGCTGAAAATTTCAGTGTATTTAAGAATTGTAATACAGACTGTGTCTCTTTAAATTGGCTTATGTAAAAATGAAAGAGCTTAGGAAACAGTTATGGTTTCATATAGTTTGTGAAAAAAACTATATATAATGATATTTTATACATTTAGTTCAGATTTTAAATTTCAACATGCTTCAGCAAAAATTATCCAACAAAATATTTAATACATGAATTTATATAATATGTAGATGTTTATAAGTGAATATAGGTAGAAATATTCATAAAAAATTAACCTTTGAAATAGTTTATATTTGACCAAATCAGATAATTGAAAAGAAATTAATGTGAAACTATATACCTTGCCTCTTTCTCATTTTTTACCAAAATATAATCTACGATTTTTGTTTGTTTTAGTTTAGGGATCACATATGGTGTTCTCAGGACTCATTCCTGCTCTGTGCTCAGGGGTCACTCCTAATGGCTCAAGGGTTCATATTGGGTGTCTGGAATCAAACCCAGGTTTGCCATGTGTAAGGCAAGTACCCTACCCATTGTTCTATCACTCATACCTCATATTTCTTTTAGAATATAAACCAATTTCTAAATTTTGAACCTTTAACTTACAATTATTCATGGAGTACTTTATCTGTTTAAAACTCTTGGTATGTGCTAAAATTCATTTATATACTATTTCTGTTTCTTTACTTTTTTTTTTTTTTTGGTTTTTGGGCCACACCCAGTGACGCTCAGGGGTTAGTCCTGGATATGCACTCAGAAGTCGCTCCTGGCCTGGGGGACCATATGGGGCACGGGGGATCGAACCGAGGTCGGTCTGTCCAAGGCTAGCGCAGTAAGGCAGGCACCTTAGCTCCAGCGCCACTGCCAGGCCCCATGTTTCTTTACTTTTTTAATATATATTTTATTTAAACACCTTGATTACATACATGACTGTGTTTGGGTTTCAGTCATGTCAAGAACACCACCAGTGCAACATTCCCATCACCAATGTCCCAAATCTCCCTCCTCCCCACGCAACCCCGGCCTGTACTCTAGACAGGCTTTCTATTTCCCTCGTACATTCTCATTATTAGGATAGTTCAAAACGTAGTTATTTCTCTAACTAAACTCATCCCTGTTTGTGGTGAGCTTCATGAGGTGAGCTGTAACTTCCAGCCCTTCTCTCTTTTGTGTCTGAAAATTATTATTGCAAGAATGTCTTTCTTTACTTTTAAGGACATTGATTAAGCAATTATGTAGGATTGGTTTCAGGCAGAAAATCTTTTCTTTTTATTTGTTTTTCTTTCTGTTATTGGGCCACACCCAGAGGTGCACAGGGATTATTCCTGGCTTTGTGCTCAGAAATTGCTCCTGGCAGGCTTGGAGAACTACATGGGATGCCAGGAATCATACCCAGGTCCATCCCAGGTCATCTGCGTGCAAGGCAATTGCCCTACCACTGTGCTATTGCTCTGGTCCCACCAATAAAAATTCCATTTTTATTTTATTCAAGCAAGTATTTTTAATACTTCTTAGACTCAATTTCTTTACTTATAAAATGTGAACATTATACTTAACTGAAAGGAATGTTATAAAATTAAACCAAAACACCTGGAACTTAATTAGTAGCACTTAGTAAACATATGGTTTTAATAAATATTGACTGAAAATATTGCTGCTGCTTTATTAAAACTGTAAAAATTTGCAGGGTTAACAAAATGAAAGTATATATGGTTACTAGATAATAAAGGGCATGGTTTTAGTATGTAACAATTTACTTAGGGCTATTGAATGTAAAAATATTGAATACATGCCAATTAATCATTGGTGGATGTCTGTAGTTGCCTTTTGTTTGCATATAGCTATAAAGAAGTGCTATATTTTGAGAATTTTTCATTTGCTTTATTTTATTATTTATTTTGAAAATTATTTGCTTTATGTTTATGAATTATATATAAAATTTATATGATAAATAATTATTTTTTATTTTTTTATTTTTAATTATGAAAACAAAGATGCAAAAAAGAGGACAAGGTAAAGTTACAATGGAAAGACAGTCACCCATAAACAGAACTCTCAGTAGTCCCATTGCTGATATATTAACTTTGAACTTTAAGCCAAAGAACATTAAGAAAAATAAAACATAACCCACATACAATTAATTTGTCCCTCAAGTTCCCAGATTGTAGTACATAATATTTTTTAGCAGCACACAAAGTAATCTAAAGACATAAAACTTATGTAACTCCTTAAACATTGAAGGCAAAGTACTTTTTTACATTTCCATGCACATGCATATTAGTTTAAGTTAACCTCAAAAGTTTAAGTGGGTTGTTTTTCTTAAGGATTAGAGTCAAAGGAGCACAGTAAAAATGGTTTTAGAGTGGTAATTATTGTTTGCATAGGCCCACCAAAATATGAGGGACATGAAAAGTAAAAGCCTTGGCCTAAATACAAGGAGACCCTACCCCTGAAGTTTCCTGGCATAAGAGCAACTCTATATTCAAAATATAATTAACTTTTTAGATTTCAACTATTAAACAGTTGTAAAAATTAGACTATTACATAAATAAAACATACATATTTTAAAAATCAGTTATTTATTGACCATTCCAAGTTAACTTTGTTACTAAGAGTTAACTTACATGGTGAAGTTATAGGAATTAGTGGGGTCACACCCCAGCAGTATTCATGACTATTTCCGGTACTGTTTTCATAAGTGACTCCATGAAGTGATCAGGAATCATATATAGTACCAAGGGTTCAAATGAGGGTCAATTATTGACTACCACATTAAAATTACTGCCACAAGCCCATGCAAGGAAAGGTTTTTTTTTTTTTTTTGGAAACAATCTCTCTATTCCACATTAATTCTAAGTTGAAGTACAATACAGAATGTCATGAAAGAGAAAAATAAATATGCAATTAATAGGTCAATGATGGCTTTATTATAGTAATATATATATATATATATATATATATATTGGTTTTTGGGTCACACCCGGCAGTGCTCAGGGGTTACTCCGACTCCATACTCAGAAATTGCTCCTGGCAGGCACGGGGGACCATATAGGGCACCGGGATTCAAACTGATATCCTTTTGCATGAAAGACAAACGCCTTACCTCCATGCTATCTCCTGGGCCCCTATTTAGTAATATTTTAAAGTAAATTTCACATGATTAAAAAGGTGTAAATAACTTTTGTATATCTTCTATATTTATTACCCATTCAAAATAATAACAGTGAAATATTTATTTCATTTGAATTTATTACAATTTTTAACAGAGCCACACAAGGTACAATTATTTATATGTAGCACATTAATAGTTGTTTTAGTAATAGGATTTTCCACATTTATCAAAATATTCTTTTATTGTTTATTTAAAGATTTAAGAGTTGTTCATTTAAAGAAATGTGTTCATTTAAATTAAAGTGTGATTTTAAAATGAAGCCATAAAATTATAGCAACATGTCAGACATTTCACTTTGCTAAAATATAACTGAGTAAATAGTAAATATCTAATATCTACCTGGAAATTTCTGGTGGTAGTTTCTCTCCTAGGGAATCAGTTTGTCTTCCATGTCCTCATAGCATATTTAGATAATTACATTCAGTATAGTTTTTAAAATATTTCTATATATATATATATATATATAATATGTGTTTTTCGATGTAATGAGGGGACTTAAATTCACTGAAGTTTTATAGATATCTGTCTTATCTTGTTTGTGTGTGGACTATGTGCATATGCTAGTTTGTTTATTGAGTAAAATAATTTTTAAATTTTATTTTATTTGGGGGGAGGCACACCCAACAGTTCTCATGTCTTACTATTAACTTTGTGCTTTGGGGTCACTCCTGGATATATGGTGCTCAAGATTAAACCTGGGTTGTCTGCACTCAAGAAAAGCACCTTACATGTTGAACTGTTTTCTCATCATTTTTTGAAATGCAAGTAAATTAAGAGACAAGTTGAAACTGTTGAAATTTTTAGCATGCTTATCTTTTCTTAATGGCTAATAAATAAGTAAAAATAAAGAAAATACATATTGATAGTCTTAAAAAACAAAACAAAGGTTCTGAAGCAATGGTACAGGGGCTTATGACCCAATTTGTAAGGTTGCATATGGTCTACCCCATTATGTCTCTGGAATAATCCTTGAATGTATATCCAAAAATTAAGTCCTGAGGAACTATAGGTATGTTCCAAATAAATGAAAGATAGGAATAAACAACAACAAAAAGAAAAAAAAACATGAAAAAAGGGACAGAGAAAGAATACAGGGGTTAAGGCTGACGAGGCTGGTTACCCAACATTTAACTGCTTATACAGTTGGTTGAGACTATTTTGAGTGTAGACCCCAGGCTTTCTAGCTTCCTGCTCTCAAAACAAAACAAACCAAAACAAACAAACAAAAACCACCAACTGTAAAAACACTGAGACAGAACTTCAAGCTATAGTTGATTTTACTTCAGATCTCATTTCTCTGTTTTTTTCTTTATATGTGTTACCATATCTTTGTATGTGTTACTATACTTATTTAGTATCATCTTTAATAAAGAATTTTAAATGTGTAATATGCTTTTTTCATTTCTTTAATTTGTCTCCAAGATTTACTCCTACCATTTTTGGCAATCTAATTTTATACACTTGATTTTCTCATTCTCAACAAACAGCATCCTGGAACATTGATATTCATTCCTACAAGACATTTCCAAGTAATAATTTAGTCAAAGTTGAGAATAAAAAGCTGTATTTCATTTACTCTTATTCTTTCACTTTTATTAATACCTCTCTCCTGGGCCCTATTTTTTTCTCTTCATATTATTCTACAAAAATATACATTTTTGGGAGCCGGGAGGTGGCACAGGAGGTAAGGTACCTGCTGCCTTGCCTAGGACGGACCACGGTTCGATCCCCCGGTTCCCATATGGTCCCCCGTGCCTGCCAGGAGCGACTTCTGAGCGCATAGCCAGGAGTAACCCCTGAGCGTCACTGGGTGTGGCCCAAAAACCAAAAAAAAAAAAAAAGAAAGAAAAATATACATTTTTTTAATTCATTATACACAGAAGAGCTCTATTATTGAAGCAGTTTATTATTAGAGATCACATTTTCCTAAGATTTTTTTTTGTTGTTTTGTTTTGTTTTGGGGTCACACCTGGCAGCGCTTAGGGGTTACTCCTGGCTCTAGGCTCAGAAATCGCTCCTGGCAGGCTCAGGGGACCATATTAGATACCGGGATTCGACCAATGACCTTCTGCATGAAAGGCAAACGCCTTACCTCCATGCTATCTCTCCGGCCCCAAAATTTTCTTCTTTTCCTAAACATGTGACATTTTAGTCTCCTTTCCCAATGAAGACAGTCAAAAAGGTTTTGGACTTTTTTATTTTAATAAGAGCACCAGAAACTGTGCCCTGTCCTTTAGAAAGAAGCCATTTTACCAATTACTTTTAGAGTTAGTAATTTTAAAAGTAAGATAATTTAAGCATTAATTTAGTAATACTTAAAAAAATCTCACCTCCCAATTCTTACCACAGGCTGTGTTCTTTACACTGACTGCATAGAAAGAGGAGGTACAGTAAATGCACCCCATATACACCTCAACACAGGCCCTTTGCCTGGTCTGTATTGTGAATTGGGGGAGAAAAACAAATTTAGGCCAGAAGCCTGGCACTTGGCCTCTCTTCTGCTCTCCGCACCGAGAAAACCCGGGGAAGATGGCTCACGACACA
>PVKC010007588.1:0-14327 GCA_004027635.1 Crocidura indochinensis
CATTCTCATTATTAGGACAGTTCAAAATGTAGTTATTTCTCTAACTAAACTCATCACTCTTTGTGGTGAGCTTCATGAGGTGAGCTGGAACTTCCAGCTCTTTTCTCTTTTGTGTCTGAAAATTATTATTATTGCAAGAATGTCTTTCATTTTTCTTAAAACCCATAGATGAGTGATACCATTCTGCGTTTTTCTCTCTATCTCTCTGACTAATTTCACTCAGCATGATAGATTCCATGTGCATCCATGTGTAGGAAAATTTCATGGCTTCATCTCTTATGACAGCTGCATAATATTCCATTGTGTATATGTACCACAGTTTCTTTAGCCATTCGTTGGTTGAAGGACATCTAGATTCTTTCCAGAGTCTTGCTATGGTAAATAGTGCTGCAATGAATATAGGTGTAAGGAAGTGGTTTTTGTATTGTATTTTTGTGTTCCTAGGGTATATTCCTAGGAGTGGTATAGCTGGATCATATGGGAGCTCGATTTCCAGTTTCTGGAGGAATCTCCATATCGCTTTCCATAAAGGTTGAACTACACGGCATTCCCACCAGCAGTGGATACGAGTTCCTTTCTCTCCACATCCCTGCCAACACTGTTTGTTCTCGTTCTTTGTGATGTGTGCCATTTTCTGTGGTGTGAGGTGGTACCTCATAGTTGTTTTGATTTGCATCTCTCTGATGATTAGTGATGTGGAGCATTTTTTCATGTGTCTTTTGGCCATTTGTATTTCTTCCTTGTCAAAGTGCCTGTTTAGGAGTACAATTTCAAACCTTAGAGGCAAACATTGAATAAAAATCAAGTTTAGTATCAAGTTGCTATGGAAGTGTGCATTTATGAAGCATTAATATCATTTATTCTCTCTGACCAAATAATAACACTGACTTTATTTATTTAGCTTCCATTGTATTCAAAAGTCTGTGCTAATATTAAAGTAAGAGTGGTTGGGGCCCTGGAGATAGCATGGAGGTAAGGTGTTTGCCTTTCATGCAAAAGGTCATCGGATCAAATCCCGGTGCCCCATATGGTCCCCCGTGCCTGCCAGGAGCAATTTCTGAGCATGGAGCCAGGAGTAACCCCTGAGCACTGCCAGGTGTGACCCAAAAACCACAAAAAAAAAGTAAGAGTGGTAAGTAAGCAAGATAGATTTGGGCTTTGTCCTCATAGTTTAAAAGAAAGACAAAGAGAAAATTAATATGATATGAGGAAAACTATGAATGGATAAAAACCTAAAATGTGAGCAGTATAAAGCTTTGATTATCAGAAAAGATAAGCTAGAGAAAAATTAAACTAATATTTTTAAGAAGCAGAGATTTTTTCTCTCATGTTATTATATATATAATATATATTAATATATATATTATATATATTATATTATATATATTATAACATATATATGTTTATTATTTATATTAATATATATTATATATATAATAACATGAGAGAAAAAATCTCTGCTTCTTAAAAATATTAGTTTAATTTTTCTTCAGAAAGAGTTAGAGTATTACACAGTTCAAGGCACTTAGTGGCCAGAGAATGATGAGTACCTGTTTTGAGTTAAAAGGGCTTAATTCGGAAAGTTATATAATTAATGTTAAGATTTGAGTTTATTCTTCCCAGATTAGTGGAGAGATAAGAAATAGAACTAGTTTGGAAGTCACAATTTGCAATTATAAGTCAGATACTTGCACACTGGAATTTCATTTTAATTGTTTTATCATTTTTGTGATGGGGCTTCTTACTCTCAAGGTTTTTATATGCTGATTTTATTTGTATGATATCCAGTGGACCTATCCATGATAGATTTTAAAGCCTCCACTCTAAATTGAAAAGTTAGCTATCATATATCTTCCTCTGATTTTGTGCTCTAATTATTTGAGAATTTTATCTGCTAATCCCGTCTACCTGGGGCAATCATAGATTTTTATAATTCAATTCCATCTTCAAGTAATGTAAACATCAAGCATTTTTTATTATATCAAGCTTTGCAATGAATTTTGGAGATCAGGAAGAAACTTGTCCAAATAACTATCTTTTTTTGGACATTTCTTCTATCTCATTGTCTTTCCCCTTTCAAAATATAACAAGCCATAACATCTCAGTCATCTTTAAGCTATTTCACAAAATTGTAACTTTTTAGGTTATATATTTTACAGTAAAATATCTACAAATATACATTTCAAACATCACAGTCTCTAACAAAAAACATATTTTGAGAATAGCTAGTTATATTTATTATATTTTTATGCTGTAGTACAGGGGTGGCGAACAAGTTCGACACAAAGAGTCAAAATTTTAAACTGTGAGAGTCAGAGAGCCACACCTCGCAGTGACCAGCCAAAACAGACAAAAATTTACACAAAAGCGTATCATTTTAACAATAATCTATTAAACACATCTTGCATTTTACCATTTTGAGTGAGGGTAAAAATCCTGTAGTGATGGTGAGGGTGTGCTGCATCTTCCACACCAAGAACTCATGGCAAGATGTGACCCAACATGTGACACACGGGTCCTCCCTGCTCACTGGCCCATGCAGTTATTTCCTAGGGATGGGAGATGAGATGAGGCAGCCTGGGGTCGGGACTCCGCACTCGGAGATCTCTCCTCAGAGGTACCTCCTCAGAAGCAGCAAAACAAAATCCAAACTTGGCAAAGAGCCATAGTATACAAAATAAAGTTAAGAGGCAAAGAGCCACATTCATTTTGGCCTGGAGCAGCATGTGGCTCGACTGTTGCGTGTTCACCACCACTGCTGTAGTGGAATCCTGTAAGCCTCAGCTATGAAGAAAAAAAAAAGCTTATCAGTAGTAATAAAATATCCACATGTAATAAATATAATTGTTTAATATTAAAATGAAGTATGCTTAATCTCAAAGAGGTCAAGTTACTTCTCATGATTTCTACGTTCCTGAGTATCCTTCATTCAGTCCCCAGCATCCTTGTACCCTCATACACTTTCTTGGATTTTTCATAGTTTTAGTAAGAGACCAGGAACTATTATACTAATCCACTGTACTTATAGTCAACATAAAATCTTTATCCCTTTTATCTCTTGTAAAAACACACCTAAGAAGCTAATCCTTGCTATGGTTCTATTTTTGCTTCTGATTTCAAGTTGTTTATAACATGGCATTGCCAAAAAGTTTTTGCCATCCAAAAATGATAAATAATAGTTTTCAGCTAATATTTTTACAGAGCCATAAATTACATCTCACATACTAATTTTATCTATGTATATTTTCTGTATTACTATTTTATGGTACCCATGTTCAGTTTTGAGATTGCAACGCAGGCATAAGTGGCAAAGTTTAATTCAATACTAAAAATAAGGTCTACAACTTAAGCATGTGAAGAAAGACTATGAAAAATAATGCATAAAGCTTTAATTAATAATAATCCTTAATCACATTAAGGATAAATGTATAAGGGTCGAGTGCTAAGCAAAGTACATATTCTATTCTTTAAATCATTTTGTCTCATAACAAAATATTTCTACAGTGCTGAAAAATATAAACATGCAATTATGTAAAATATATTTTGTAGTCATAGTGTTCCAAGAAACCAAAGCACATACAACAGTGGCAAGGTCCTCTTTATAACTCAAGAGTACCATTTTTTTCACCCAGGTCAGTGAGCCACTAAAGATCATGGTCAGTCCACTTTACTTAGAGGGTGCTAATTTCTTTCATTTAGTGAGCCACATTGCAACACATATAATAATAACATAATAATATAATAATACAATATAATAATAAACACCACCAGACTGCAAAGGTCACAATGGGACAGCAACATAGAAACCAAACTTACTTAGTGAGAGGTTCTGAATGGTAGTTCTGAAGATCTAATCAGTATAAGCCAGCTATATTTTCTCTCAAATAAGGAATTCAGACATTAAATATTTAGAATGTTCAAGGAACTCAGAGAGCATGAAACAAACAACTTATAAGACTAAAGAGGATATAAGAACAATAGTGAAAATATTTCAAACAGAAATGACAACTGAAATGTTGTCATGCACATATAAAATCACTTTACTTTTTTGTTTTTGATTATTGGGTCACATCCTGCAGTGCTCAAGGATGCTGGAATTTGTCCATTCTGGATCAACTGTGTGCAAGGCAAATGCCCTACCACTGTGCTATCTCTCTGGTCCCATAAAATCACTTTAATTTTTCCTTTCATCTTTCCTGAGGTAATTACACAAGTATCCTTATTTATGTCAACAGTGACCCTCAGGTGATTTATATTAAACTCTAATTAAAAAAGTGGCAGAAAGCAAAAGAAAGAAAGCTTGGATGACTATGAAAGATACAAAACCCTGGACTAAAATAAAATTTGACTGTATGATTTCTTGTGCAAAACTGCAAACCAAGATGCCAAAGAATTAGTTCCACACTAAAAAACATGATAGAGAAAAGGGAAAAAACTCAATGGATGGTTTCACTGTAATAATAACAGCTGCTGAGGACAGAAACAGTGAGGTACATACAGTAGCAGATGATGCAAAGGAGTCTTAAAAAACTGCTGACAAGAGAAGTTTGAGATGAATTAGCAAGGAACAATATAATAATTGTTCCCAGAGAGTCAAGAAGAAAACACATATGAAGAAGCAATAGTTAAAGATATTATTGCTGTAAAGTTCCCAACCTGTAAAGCAAGTATACCTATATCATGGATGATCAAGGGAAAACAGCTAAAAGAGATCCAAGTAAAAATACTCCAAGAAATATACCAATATGCATTATTAAAACAATAGATATAGAATATTAAAAGCAGCAATATTAAAGAAAGAAATAACATACAAAAGAGTGTCCTTAAGTTTAGTTTTACCAAAGGCCAGAAGGCAATGGTGGGATATAGTGAAAAAAAAAAAAGAATGCTTAACCAAAAATATTTTACCCAGTCATACTTTCACTCAGACTTAAAGAAACAATACAGAGCTTCATGGAAAAACAACACCTGAACTTTATAGACTCAAAACCAACTTTAAAACAATTGAAGGGGTACCTTCTAACACTACAAACCCCATACACACACCAAACTTCTACAAAAAGCTAGCACAAAAGTACATGATAATAATATCTTTCAGTGCCAATGGACTAAATATACCAGTTAAGAGGCACAAAGTGGCAAAATGGAATAGAAAATAAATTCAACATTGTGCTTCCTACAAGACACATTTGAATGTCACAACAAACACAGACTCAAAGTTAAAGGTTGGAAGACAGTTCTTCAAACTATTCTCTGAAAATATGCCGAGGTAATCATACTAATATTAAGACAATGAAGAACTCAGGTTCAATAAATTTATAAGAAACAGAAAATAATTTCTTAATAACAGGGGTGGCGAACACATGGCTCTCGAGCGGCATGCTGCTTCCAGCCAAAATGAATGCGGCTCTTTGCCACTTGTCATTACTTTGTATAATGCGGCTCTTTGCCAAGTTTGGATTTTGTTCTGCTGCTTCGGAGGAGGGACCTCCGAGGAGAGATCTCTGAGCCTGTAGTCCTGCCCCCAGGCTGCGTCCTCCTATCTCCCATCCCTCGGAAACAACTGACTGGGCCAGCGAGCAGGGGGGCCCGTGTGGTACATATGACACATCTTGCCATTAGTTCTGAGTGTGGAGGACGCAGCACATCCTCACCATAACTGCAGGACTTTTACTCTCACTCAAAATGGCAAAATGCAAGATGTGTTTAATAGATTATTGTTAAAATGATATGCTTTTGTGTGACTGTCTGTTTTGGCAGGTCACTGTGAGGTGTGGCTCTCTGACTCTCACAGTTTAAACTTTTGGCTCTTTGTGTCGAACTTGTTCACCACCCCTGCTTAATAATAAGGATTTGTAATCTGTAAGAAATCACACTCCCAAATGTATGAGTACCCAATTAGGGGCCAGAAAAACACTAAAGAATGCTAAAGACTTGGATAAAGACATTAATAGCAGCACTACTACAGTAGGTACAGACTTCAACACAGCTCTGTCACATCTTGGTAGATCATCCAGGTTAAAATCCAACAAGAAAATACTGATTTTAAAGGAAGAATGGAGGATAGGAGTTAATATATATGTGTATATATTCATATAGAAAGATAGATACAGATATAGATATATACATGCCTTTCATTTCTAAAATAGACATTCTTCTCAAAGACATGTGAGACATTCATCATGCTGGGTCATAACATATACCTCAATAAAATTAAGAGGATGGAAAATGTATCAATGGTATTCTCAGATGGTAATGCACTGAAAATAGAAGTTAAAGTACAACATAAAAGGAGAACTAACTCCAACATTTGGAAATTAAACAGCTCACTTCTGAACAACCAGAGGGTCATAAAACAAATTGAATGATTCCTGGAAATTAATGAGAATGAGGACATGAGCTATCAAAATTTGTGGGATATAGAAAATAGTGATATTTAAAGTAAAGTTTATAGATTTATATGCATTGATCAGGAATAAAGGACCAGGTATAAAAATTTCCCATACAGATTAAGAACTTGGAAAAGTAGCAACAAATGAGTAAAAACAGGTAAGAGGAAGAAAATAATAAAAGTAAGAACAGAAAGTATGAACTGGAAACCCCCAAACAAGCCAATGATTCAAAAAAGGAAGAGTTGATTATTTGAAAAAATATTCAAGATTAATTAAAGCACTAGCAAGACTTAAAGAGCAAAGACCCTAATTAACTGAATTAGAAATAAAAAGGAAGGATTTCACTACAGAAACTCAAATGATAATCAGAGATTACATTGACAATCCTTATGCCATGAAACAAGAGAATCTAGAAGAAATAGATAAATTCTTGGACTAATATTACTTCCCAAAGTTACAAAAAGATAATTTTTAAAAACTGAACAGACCTATGACTGTTGAGGAACTTGAAATGGTAATAAAAATTCTCTGAAACAAAAATCCAGGCCCATATGGATTTATTAGTGAATGCTTTTAAACTTTTAAGGAAAACCTATTGCCAATCCCTTTCAAGCTCTACCATGAGACTGGGAACATTCCCAATTTCTATGAGGCAGCCAAAAGTAGACAGAGATAACATATAAAAGCCAATGTCCTTGATGCAAAGATTCTCAACAAAATACCAGCAAATAAAATCCAATAATTCAAAAAAAAGCTCACACACCATGACTAAGAAATATTTATTCCACAAATGCAAGAATATTTTTAACTTATGCAAGTTAATAAACATAATATATCATATCTATAAAGAAAACAAAAAATCATATGATCATATAAGTTGATTGCAGAGAAAGCATTTGATATGATCCAGCACCATTCACTAATTTAAAAGTACTTAACAGGAGCCAGACCAGTGGCACAAGCAGTAAGGAGTTTGCCTTGCATGCGCTAACCTAGGAAGGACAATGGTTTTATGGATTCCCGTGTCCCATATGGTCCCCCAAACCATAGTCCAGAGTAACCACTGAGCATTGAAGGGTGTGGCCCAAAAAACAAACAAACAAAAAGTACATTACAGGATTGGAATATGAGGAATGTTTCACAATATAGACAAAGCCATTTACCACAAGCTCACAGCAAACAATTTGCTCAATGGGGAAAAGTAAAAGTCTTTCCTTGAAGATCTGTTAGAACACCAGTTTGCCAATGTAACCACTTTTATTCAATATAGTACTGGAATTACTTGCCATCGCAATTAGGCTAGAAAAATAATTCAAGTGCATCCACATAAGAAAGAAAGAAGTTAAGCTCTCACTTTTTGCACATGGCGTGATGGGAAGAAGAAATGAACAGATACTTCCTCAAAGAAGGAAATACAAATGGCCAAAAGTGCGTTTACCTTTCATGCAAAGGTCATTGGTTCAAATCCTGGCATCCCATATGGTCCCCCGAGCGTGCCAGGAGCAATTTCTGAGCCTGGAGCCAGGAGTAACCCCTGAGCGCTGCTGACTGTGATGCCCCCCCCCCCCAAAAAAAGACACATGAAAAATGCTCCACATTACTAATTATCAGGGAAATGCAAACCAAAACTACAGTGAGGTACCATCTCATACCACAGAGACTGGCACACATCACAAAAAGGCACACATCACAAAGAACAAGAACAATCAGTGTCAGTGGAGATGTGGAGAGAAATGGACTCTAATTCATTGCTGGTGGGAATGCTGTCTAGTAGAGCCTTTATGGAAAGTAATATGGAGATTCCTCAAAAAACTGGAAGTTGAGCTTCCATATGATCCAGCTATACCAGTGCTAAGGATATACCCTAGGGACACAAAAATACGATTCAAAAATTCCTTTCTAACTCTTATATTCATTGCAGTGCTATTTACAATAGTCAAACTGGAAACAACCAAGATGCCCTTCAACAGATGAATGACTAAAGAAGCTGGAAATATTATGCAGCTGTCAGAATAGATGAACTCATGATTTTTTTCTATATGTGGACATACATGGAATGTATTATGCTGAGTGAAATAAATCAGAGGGAAAGAGATAGACACAGAGTAGTCTCACTCATCTATTGGTTTTAAGAAAAATTAAAGACAATCAACAAGGGGACTTAAGTGGATTCTGTTTATGGGTGATTGTCCTTCCACTGTAACTTTATCTTGTCCTCTTTCTTTGCATCTTTTTTCTCATAATTAAAAATAAAAAAATTAAAAAAAAAACAAAAAATAAAGAAAAATTAGAAACAGTATTGTAATAAGGCCCAGAGACAATAGAGTTAAGGGATAGAAGGGCCGGAAGGATCAGCTCACAATTTGAAGCTCACTACAAAGAGTGGTGAATGCTGTTAGGGAAATAACTACACTAACAACTCGCATGACAATGTTAAAGAATGAGAGTAGTAGAATGCCTGATGCGAACACAGGTGGGGTAGGGGAGGTGGGTACATTGGTGGTGGGAATGTTGCACTGGTGAAGGGCATTTTCTCTTTATGACTAAAAACCAACTACAAACATGCTTGTAAACATGGTTCTTAAATAATAAATATTTATAAAAAATTAAAGACTCTACCAAAAATATTCTAGAAACAATAAAATTAAATAGTAAAATGACTAGCTATAAAATTAATACATAAAGTAAATGGATTTTATACATACAAATAATAAAAGATGTACTAAAAATTCCATTGGCAATTGTATGTCAGTAAATCAAGTATCTTGGAATCAATTTAAGAGGTGAAAGACATAACAGAGGATACAAGGAATTGGAAACAAATGCCCTGCTCCTGGATTGGTATTGCTAACATTGAAATGTCAATACTCCCCTGAAATTTTATCTAGATTTAATGTGATATCTATAAGAATATCTATGCTATTTTTTAAAGGATCAAACACTTTTAGATAAAGAATATGGTATCAAAATAAAGACTCTCACATGAATAGAATAGACTTAAATATCCTGAGACAGATTTTTTTGGCATAGAATTAATTAATATTAGATAAAAGAGAAAATCACATAGGTAAAAATGAACTCTCCATGACACTGATGCTAAAAGCACCTTCAAGGATGAAACACCATTGACCAAACACGAGAAAACAAAATAAACTAAGAAGGTTCTTCACCTCAAAGGAAATAAAGACCAGACTACAAAAACTTCTCACAGACTAGAAAAAAAATATTCATTGTATGTTAATAATACCCAAGGACATAAGAAAGCTGGACCAGTTGGACTAGTCCATGGTAGGAGGCTTGGGACAAACAGTGGGGGAGTGTAGTTATGACAGAGAAGGGACCAGTATGATAATGTTAATTGGAATAATTACTCTTTAAAAGATTTGGGTGGTGAAATGGAGTAAAGAGATATCAAGATGCCCTTGTAATAAAAAATACTGCAAGCCAGTGTCTAAAAGAAAAAAAGGACGAGAGAAAGAAAAAGAGAACTTATAACTTGTCTTAGAGACTATATCCTCTGATACAAGCTGCTGAAAAATATCTTGTATTAAAGAATTTATGTAGTGTCTTTTAGAAAAAAACTTCATCTGATATCTGATGCTTCATAATAAGTGAAAATAGTCATTATTTCACCATATCAAGTGAAATTGTTGTGTGTGTGTGTGTGTGTGTATTTTTGTTGTTGTTGTTGTTTTATTTTAGGGCCACACCTGTTGATGCTTAGGGGTTACTCCTGGCTATGAGCTTGGAAGTCGCTTCTGGCTTGGGAGGACCATATGGGATGCCAGGGGATTAAACCATGGTCAGTAAGAGGCTAGCGCTTGCAAGGCAGAGGCCTTACCTTGAGTGCCACCGCTCTGGCCCCCATCAAGTGAAATTGTTAATATGAAACCTATCTTTAAATCATAAAGGTGTATAAAATACATGGTGTGTTTTTATTATTAAGCTCTCTGAAAAAAATGCCACTTAGGCAAAACAGAGAGTTGCAAGTATTCCAAGTTAAAATATTGCTATAAGCAATATCTAATGACACTACATAAATTTGTTTCTTCTATCTATTGAATTTTCTGAATTATTTTTTTGCTCTTTAAAAATAATTATGTTCTATTTTTTGCATAAAATGCATAAGTACATAACTTTCTTTTTTCACTTATACATATTAAATTGTCTTAGAGCAAAATGTAAATATTTAATGGGTAACACATTTCTTGACTTTTACCCTGAGGAAACTTATAGTAACTTCCATTAAATGGTAGTTTGAAATATCATATTGGTCTTTGATAGCCGAGAAGCTTACATAGATAAAACTATAGAAAATAGTTTTCCTTTGCTGTAATTGGAAGACTTTCATGACCATTGATACTAATCTTTGCAGGACCCACAAGTTAATCAGTGAACAAAAGTATGAATCACATACACTGTTTTAAATATTTGATTATATTTTTAATGAAAATAAAGAATAATTTCAAAAGTGTTTCCCATTTAAAAAGAATTTCCCATTAAAATATCTTTAGACATGTTATTATCTTTAAATAGTTATTAAATTTTATAGAACATTGATTTAAATCCCACTAAAATATTTACAAAATGAATTATACTTTTTAGATTTCAGTTCATCAGTGTATAACATTTTGTAAAATATTAAGCTTGTTATTGAAACATTATAAGCACTAATAATAAAATAATTATAATTGTGAGAAATTATGGGCTAACCATTTTTTTCTCTAATTGAACAATGTTTCATTGATTGTATTAAATCGTGGATCCTAAATAAAACATGATCCTAAAGAAAAACAATATATTTTGCACAAGGAAGCTAATGCACACAAGAATTGAAAGAAATTTAATCAAGTCTATTATTAAACTATTTAAGCCACTTAGTTATTCTCTATCAAGCATTTCATTAGGCAATAGATTTTTGTTTATATCAAATTATCTCCTGCTAAGAAATAAAGTGGAAGCATTGATTTTTGATGGATATTTATTTACTCTTTAAACCACACTTAAAATTAAAAGAAAACAATTTGTTATTTTAAATTTATAGTTTTAGACACGTGTCCTCTTTCCCTTTAATAAAATGGAATGATTAAGAATAATTATTTTTATAATCTTCAACTATTTTTTAACTACTCAAAATATGCTTGAAGACTCAGGTAACATTCCATAATATAGGTTAATCTTACTGGTTCATTCACATATTGCTTTTGAAGAGAAGGATGCTATAGATACAACAAAACAATGGTTTCTTCATTATTTAAAGTTGCTCCATTTGAATAAAATAGCAAAGATTTTATTTAGTCTTCATGATGATTATTTTAATACTATTAAGATGAAAGAGTTTTGTTTTAAGATTTATTTCTTTTTTCCCCACTTAAAGCATGAAATTTAAACAGATGGAATAACAGATTCAACTTAGTGTGAACGGAAGTTGTTTCATACATTTTTTTTTTTGTCTCTGGAAACAAAATCTCACAGCAGTAATTCAGTGTGAATTTATACAGTACGAGTATTGTCCATCATAGCTCAATGATGGAGTGTTAACTGCAGCTGTGGATTCAGTATCTAGCTTTTGTTTAATTTCTTCTTCTCTTTTTATTTTTGACAAGCCTTTAATAGAGATATCCTTTTTTCAGTTTGAATATTTGTTTTTTATATTTTTATGTTCTATTAAGAAAATAGTCAATTTGCTGAAAGCAGGTTGGTAATAAGTAGGTTAATTTAATAAATTATTTTGGACATTAATTTGAAATAATCTTAATTATTTTCTATTACCTTCAGAAGAATAAATAGAAGATTGTATGTTTAATTTATAGTTTTATTTATTGAAAATATTTTTCCATACTATTGACTCATGATTGTAAAATATTCCTATTATTTTCCTCCTGGCAGAGTAAATTAATATAATTAAGTCTCAGAATGTCTCCTATATTAGTTGTGATATAACTTGGAATCTCCTGGGTTCTCATTTGCAAAATAACATCTTATTTTAGTTTGAGATTTTTTTGCAGCATAATCTCAAGATATTTAGGGCATTAATTGAAGATAACATATGTTCAGTGTGATTTCACACAGTACTTTTAATCACCAAAGGCCATATATTTGTCAGTCTATAAAATGATTGCATCATATAATTTTGGACCCCATTGTGAACTGAAGATTTCACATAGTCCTCCCATCATTGTTTTCAGATGATGTAGGTGTTCCTGGAAATGCCAATAGACAGGCTATATATCACATACCTATTCAACAGTGACAAGATCATTATAAAATATCTGCCAATATAAATTTTAAAAAGTTTGAATATTTTGGTTTTTATATTTTCTATAAAAGTTTGCCGTGGATTTTATCCTTTTGTTGTTACACCCTCTTCTCTCAATACACAGTTGCACTCATTCATTGAGCTTGACACTCTAGTTATGTTAATTATACAAACTACAATACAGCCATTTCATGAAGGCAGAATAAAGTCATTTATACTTGCCAAATTTTAAGCACACTTTTAACAATGAATTTTATTGTGTTTTGAGAATAAAGAAATGAAAATGTTTATATCCTATGAGCTAAGAGCTCGTATGTACCTCTCAAACCCAGAAAGCTTCCACAAAAAGAAATGGTCAAAAAAAGTCTTAAGTCTATTCATTTTAGTTTTGATAAAGCTAATTTTCTTTAGTTCCTTGTAATTTTTAATCATATGTGCTCATCTCTTGATACAATTCTACATTTCCTTTATATATTCTAGATAAATTTAAATTCATCTTTTTTTTAAATTCATCTTAATGAGATTTATCATTTCTAGAAGCTGATATTAAATTGTTATGGACTTAAAAGTTATGGTATCAATGTTTGAATTTATTCTCATATTTATGAAACTAAGACATTCTTTACTGTTGTGAAAGTTCTGAATTAAACAAAACCACCAAATTAGATTCAATTTCAATTGAATTCAATATAGTATTGATATTAATATGTGTATACTTATGGTAAAGTTCTAAATTCTAAAACATATCTTTAAATTTCAAGTTTACCAGTCTCTAACCAGGATTATCAAACATTTAACACATCTCTCTGTATTTGTTTCTCTATATGAATATATAATAATATGTATGTACCACTTGTATTTATTTTTAATATAATTTTCCCCTTCTGTTTCTTAAGTTGATGATATTGTGGTAATTTAATATTAAATTGAACCTCTCTCAAATTTACAATGTTTACAAATTGTTTGAAATTTAATATATATAGTAATTACATTTGTGGACATAATAAAATAACGAGGAAAACAAACTGGTCAATAAATCACTATTTTGGTCTTCATAAACAAATAAAAACTCTCTGTAACTTCAAATAAGTGGAATAAAATTTTTATGTATAGATAGAAAACATAAAATATAAATTTGGTAATATACAGGTTAGGTTGATAACAATGTTCAGTTATTCAAGTTACATTTTAAATCTAATTTCTTTAATGAAAAATATTAGTCTGGGGCTGGAACTATAGCACAGTGATTATGATGTTTGCCTTGCAAGCAGTCAACCTGGGTTTTATTCCAGATATCCCATATGGTCCTCCTGAGCCTGCCAGGAGAGATTTCTAAGCACAGAGCTAGGAGTAACACCTAGTGAAGCTGGGTGTGATCCCAAAATAGTGGTCTTGTTTATCAACATAGAACAATGTTATTGCACTATTGCTTTGATTATTCTACATTCATTTATTTTATAATTATATTCTTAGATAATATAAAATATTATTTCTTAAATGTCATCCAACGATTTTCTTGGAGAAGAATATAAACAACCTAAAACCTGTTCTACTATTCTGTCCTGTTCTTGGAACAGAATGCCAAAAAATTTGACTCAGTAACTCTGAAGTATTTATCATGCAACAATTTTTTAAAATTAAAGTGCCAAATTATTGCTATTTAAAAATATTAACAT
>PVKC010007588.1:14427-29405 GCA_004027635.1 Crocidura indochinensis
GACAAAGTAATTGTATTGTACATGGGTTCAGCTTTGTTTTTCTTAATGCTCTCTGGCTGAAATTTCAAGGCTGGGATATCATCAAGGGGACTTCCGAGAACTCTATTTATGGGTGATTGTGCTTCCACTGTAACTTTACCTTGTCCTCTTTCTTTGCATCTTTGTTGTCATAATTAAAATAAAAATTAATTTAAAAAAACAAACAAACAAAAAAAATATTAACATTAAATATATCAATGTGTTTTAAAATTCACATTGATATATTTCAACATTATAATTAATTTAGAGTTTAAGGCAGGGCCAGAGCAATATCACAACAGTAAGGCCTTTGCCTAACAAGTGGTCAACACAGGACGGACCCTGGTTAAAATCCTGGCATCCATATGTTCCCTGACCCTGCCAGGAGTGACTTCGGAAGTAGAGTCAGAAGTAACCCTGAGCACCACCAGGTATGAGCCAAAAGCCAAAAAAAAAAAAAAAAAAAAAAGTTTTAGGCAAAGGACAATTACTTAATCTTACAAAATTTATCCTTTAGATTTTTATAGTAAAAGAATAGATCCAGAGAAAGAGAAACTTGTTGCAAATAGAATTAAGCAATAATAAAATTAGTATAGTTTGTGAAGATCATCAAGGCTTGAATTTGCAATATAGAATCCCTGGGAGGAAGGCGAGGCAAGAGAAAGAGAGAAGTAGAGTGTTTCTGTTGGGACTGGATGAGCCATCTATACATGAACCGAAAGAAATCTTCATGAGAATCTCAACTTTTCAGAAAAGAAATCTTAATTCAAGGATATAAGATAAAAAAGATCCTAGACCTCCATTTGGTCTAATGCTTGTTTAACTTGCTACCATATTAAGCACATTGAAAATCAATAAATATCCTAGAAAGGATAGACCTTCCCTCAAAGTGTTTAATCAAGTTTAGTATTCTTTCAGCTCAATCCATGCTTTCCTTGAGTTTTATGAGGATCCTCCACAGTTCTTCTCAAAACTCCTTATCTGAGAGTCTAAATAGGTGGTTGACACTCTTTGGGTCATCAGAATTGTCATCTTCATCCTCTATGCCTAGTATTGGTCTGTATTGTTTCCTCATTGTCACTCATGTAGTGTGATTTTTTTCTGAGTAGTGTGCTATGGTTCATTGACTAGGAAATGTGTGTGGTCCTGTAGTGTGCTCCTCTGGTTTCACCCTTCTTGGGCGGGGACAACTCACCTCTGATCACATGGCTTACACAGCCGGTTCTGGGCAAGATTGGCCCCAAAACCTGCAGCCACAGGTTTGGGCAGCAGATGTGCTGAAAGGCTAGCTATGGAGATCCCAACCTTACAATTCAGATAATTTTATATTTTACTTAATATAATGTAAGAAAAAGAAAAAGGGGCCGCGGCGGTGGCGCTGGAGATAAGGTGCCTGGAGATAAGGACCTCGGTTCGATCCCCCTATTCCCCATATGGTCCCCCGTGCCTGCCAGGAGCGACTTCTGAATGAATAGCCAGGAGTAACCCCTCAGCGTCACCGGGTGTGACCCAAAAACCAAAAAAAAAAGAAAAAGAATAAAAACATTACATTAAGCTTCAAGTAAGTTAATTGCCTGCCAGAAAAAAATAATGATTTAATAGATATTTTTAAATCTAGCACTCAACAATATAAATGCATAATGTCTGTTAGTCAATAAAATATTACAAGATAAAAAAAATTTGAATATGTGTGTAAGCTTCTTTAACTTCAATTAGCCAATGGAATGGAAATATTGAATAAATTGTTATAACTTTACTATACTAAAATATATACAAACTTAACATTTATTCAACATTTGTATAAGACAAATAATATATTTCTAGCAATCATCACTTACCTAGATCTTTTTTAAACTTTTATCTCATCATTCAGAAAATGTTGTATGTTATATTACTAATATTAGCTAAATTTATGCTCCTGGTGTGCAACTCAGAAAAGTCATGATGTTTTAACCAGTGCTTATATATACTGAACCCAAAGTAAATTTATCATAATATATTCACATAATATTCTTGTGATTTATTATAAGATGTTCATAAACTACATCTGTATTAATATGCCATCCTAAAATCTTGATATTACCTAATAAAAATGAATGCAACTTTTAAGTGGAATGACCATGAAAGTGACTATAATGAAAAGAAACAGAAGTTTCCATGGTGGCTTCAACTTTAATGTCAAATAAACGAGCAAGAAGTATTCATAAAACTTAAGTAGATCAAATGAAAATCAAATTGAAAAGAAACAGAGCAATTAGGATAAGAAAATATTTTCTGGAGAAATAAAAAAATCACCTGTGAAGAAATGCAGCCAAGAATAATTGATCTCCCAATGGTGAAAAACATAATAGAACACTTATCTACCTAGTCTGAGTGTTTTGTTGATTTTTCCATTTTTCACTTGACAACAAATGTTTTGAATTTCAAGTCCTTTCCAAAATCTTACTGTTTCCCAAAAAAAAGAGCTTATATATTCAAAATCATTTTCAAACAATAAAATTGCTTTTCTTATCTCATCCAACACAACTGCCATTAACGAAGCAAGTAAAAAAATATTTCATATGCAAATTATACTAGCAAGCAGATAATTTTGTGTGCACTTCATATATTCTATCTAAAATGTCATAATAAAGAATATTTTGTTGGAAGGCCAGGTGTGAAATTAGAGTTGAGCTTTCTACCTTACATGTGTGATCAGTATTATTTACTACTGTGATCTGATAGATGTAAACTTAACTATGTGACTCCATGCCAAAGAAATGACAGAGAAGAAAGCTAAGAGAACTGATTTAGTGTGTCACTGTTTTTTATTTTTCTAAGTTTATTACTGTAATTGATGCTCATTTCATCTCATTTGAAGTTCTCTTTTATATTTTGTTCTATTTGTAGAAAAATTCGTCTCTCTATAAGTTTGATTAAGAAACCTAACTATAGAGGATTTAGATAAAAATACTTTAGATTCCAAAGACATTTTTTGGTTTTGTTTTGTTTTTTTTTGGTTACACCCATTTAATGCTTAGGGGTTACTTCTGGCTATGTGCTTAAAAATCGCCGCTGGCTTGCGGGGGCCATGTGGGACGCTGGGGAATCGAACTGCGGTCAGTCTTAGGCTAATGCTTGCAAGGCAGACACCTTACCTCTAGCGCCACCTCTCCGGCCCCCCAAAGACATTTTTGCTTAGGTAAAGCAAAACACAAGTTTATCTCATTTATGGTGATATATTTGTCTCACAAAAATAAATTAGTAAAGAATGTGCTTACTATTTTGATAGAAATCTTTTTTTTTGTTTGTGGTACATACACTTGCAGGGGTTTTCAGGACTTTTTGCTGATTCTGCACTAAGGGATTTTTTTTTCTAGAAGGGTTTGGGGAACCCTATGGGATGTTGATATCAGATTTGGGTCAGCTGCATGCATGGCGGTTTCCAAAAATCTGTAAGCTCTCTAGACCCTGATAGAAGTCAAATGCCATTAATTACAGATCCCATTCTATTAAGAGGTTTAAATATTCATAAAAGTAAATTTTAGTGAACTGGACTTTTTAATTATAATTTTATATATTTGAATAAGCTAATCAGTTTTCTTGAAATTTTCTTCACCTGTAAAATATCTCTCCCTATGTATAGATGCATATGCTCAATTAATAATTACATTGTTTTTAATAAAGACAAGAAAAAACTCTTTCTCTTATTAATACCAGTACTACTAGCTGAGAAAATACTTTCAGTAGTTAGAAATAATCACTGACTTCTCAAATTAAAAAGTATTCACTGATTTTACAATATGTTACTGATAGCATAAGGCATGCACAAAAAGCATAAAACATTTCCATTACTGTGAAGTAATTTGAAATTCCACATTTATACATGCAATTCCTCCTCTTTCTCTTTTGACATTTCTCTTCATACCATTTTTATTCTTTGAGGATAGCTTTTCAACATTACAAAGAAATTTCTTAGATTTGTTATTAAATATTTGTTATCAGTTAAGTACAGCATTCTCTCTTGTCCGAAGTTCAAAATGTGACTAAATAAACATAATTAAGGATACAATTTTTTCTTGTCCTAAGTTCAAAACACAGCTAAATACACATAAACATAAATCTTAAAATATCAAATAAAGGCACAAATGGGAGGAAATGAACAGACACTTTGATAAAAAAGGAAATACAAATGGCTAAAAGGCACATGAAAAAAATGCTCCTCATCACTAATCATCAGGGAGATGCAAATCAAAACAACAATGAGATACCACCTCACACCACAGAGATTGGCGCGCACATCACAAAGAATGAGAATAATCAGTGCTGGTGGGGATGTGGAGAGAAAAGTACTACTGGTGGGAATGCTGTCTAGTCCAAACTTTATGGAAAGAGATATGGAGATTCCTACAAAATCTGGAATTTGAGCTCCCATTAGACCCAGCTATTCCACTCCTAGGTATATACCCTAAGAACACAAGAATACAATACAAAAACCCCTTCCTCACACCAATATTTATTGCAGCACTATTCACAATAGCCAGGCTCTGGAAACAACCAAGATGCCCTTCAACAGACGAATGACTAAAGAAACATATACACAATGGAATATTATGCAGCTGTCAGGAGAGACGAAGTCATGAAATTTTCCTATACATGGATGTACATGGAATCTATCATGCTGAGTGAAATGAGCCAGAGGGAGAGAGAGAGATGCAGAATAGTCTCACTCATCAAGGGGCTTTAAGAAAAATAAAAGTCATTTTTGTAACAATCCTCAGAGACAATAAAAGGAGGGCTGGAACCTCCAGCTCACCTCATGAAGCTCACCACAAAGAGTGGTGAGTGCAGTTATAGAAATAACTACACAGAGAACTACCCTAATAATGTGAATGAATGAGGGAACTGGAAAGCCTGTCAGGAGTACAGGTGGGGGTGGGTTGGGAGGGAGGGAGATTTGGGACATTGGTGGTGGGAGCTGCACTGGTGAGGGGGTGTTCTTTACATGACTGAAACCTTAACATAATCATATATGTAATAAAGATGTTTAAACAAAAAAATATTACCACCTCCTAAAAAATTTAAAAAAAAATAAAGAGGCACCTACCATATGGTTAGAATCAATCTTGTTATTTCATATTGGTCAATGGGGCTTGTTAAAAATTGATTCAATTTGAAACATTGAGCTCAGTAAGAGTTAAGAGTTAAGAGAGAGTGATTGCTCTCACTATCAGGGAGATGCTTTACAGAGTCAAGAACAATAGACGATAAGCTTATTCAATGAGCAAAATGATCAGGCCCCACTACTGCATAAGTCTTCTGTCAAATATTTGAACACCAGATATAATCCAGCTGGATAACAGCACAAGGTGAGAAAGTCAGAGTACCCACATAGAGGAATATAGATGTATAATGTGTTGGGGCACTAAGCAGGTTAGTTTGCTGGAAACTGCAAATCCAATCAAACAAGGTCACTTCTTTTGGAAGAACTATTACTTTTATTCCCTCTTCACTTTTCCACTTCAGAGCACAGTTCTAATATCTCTTTCTTTAAAATTTCCTACATGGTTGCTTCTTTCCGTTGTCGTATGTGACATGGCACTTCTAGTAAACACGTATACTTGTCACCTGAAGAGAACAGGATTAATACAACTTGAGGAAGACTCGACTGGTTTCATATGCATTCGGGGTTAACTACAAGAAAATAGCACTTAATTTTTATTTATTTGACCATATACATATAAGAAGGCTTAAGTCAGGCATCCTGCAGAGCATTGTGTTGGGAACTGTATTGAAATCCAAGAAAATTGATAAAGTAAATAGATATTTCACTCAATTGAACACCTAAAATATTTAAACATCATGGAAATTTTGCATTTTAGGATTAATTTTAAAAATATCTTTTGAACAAATTATTGCTATGGGACAGTTTATTTTATCATTGCTCCCACTAAATATTTTATATACTTTTGGATTTGCTTTATATAAGATAAAAACAGATTATACTGAGAAAGGTGTAAACAGCAATATATCTCCAGATTGATTACCTTCTTTATCTATTGTTTTGATATTTAAAAATATTTTCAGAATCCAAAATATGTGCATTTCTAGTGGTTTGAGAATAATTGATAATCTTTAGACTTGGTCTGAATCTTGTAAAGATAATTGTTTCTATTTATTGACTGGTTCACTTTATAGCAGTACCACTGAAATATCTATTAAAACATGGCAGCTTTAACTAGCAAGAAGTCTGGATTATTTGGGGAGTTAGAGAACAAAATGCAACATATATCAATAAACAATTTATTAAAAAAATACTAAAGAAATAGCATCTAAAGCTTAAATATTCAGAGGAGAGGGAGTATAAAATTACTGGAACTTTTCAAAGGCCTGATATATTTAAGATTAGAACAAACATTTACTTGGGAAATTGTCTTTATGGAACATTTGAATTCACTTATATTCACACTTAGAAGATCCTAAGATCTTTTGTCATCATAACTCTCTCTCTAACATGTAAAATTTACTGCTTACTGCTTTCCTTTGTATTAGTCTTAAATTAAAATATAAATAAAAATTAACTTCAGAAAAATGTATTTTGTATGACATTGCTGCTTTGTGAGAAGCTCATTAAAAATTCTGAGGGATGAAGTATAGAATAAAATATAGAAAACTTCCAACCATACTAAAAGATATATAGAATGAACAAGTTTTTTAAGTAGGCTATATTGAAACAAGAATTTGAAAATAAAAGTGCTTTCAGTACTTAAATCAGTCACAGTAAAATGTTTTTGACATTATAAAATTACACCCCACAAAATAATATCCATCAGGTTGAAGAGAAAGGGCCGTGATCAATTAAATTAACTGGTCATTTTACATCTTTCCCACCAAAAAGTCATTAAGTCAAAACAGGTAGTAGTATTTTGGGGGTTGCAGATAGTGTGAGATCTAGAAGTCCCCAGAGAGGAAACTTTCTCTTCTCACATTTACCAATACTCTTAGTTAATAGCTAGAGACTAAGACTAAGGGAAAGCCAAGGGGAAATGCAGCTATTGGAGAAGATTCAGAGTCTCACAGAAACTGGTTATACAGTAGTAAGATCCAGCAAGTGGACAGATGTTACAGGGTAATTAACCACGCAGATTTCATTCCAGGAGATCACTGGACAGAGAATGGCATCGATACAAGACCAGTACGTGTAATGGAGGTAAGCAAATGAGATGGTGTCAAACAGGACAGAAACTTTAAACTAGATTACACATTGAGGAGGGATCCTGATCCATCTACTGTCTTAAATTATAGTTTCTTGATCACCCAAGTTATATACGAATCTTCCATACAATGCTCAAGAAACTACAAGCCCATAAACAATACACTTTTGTGGTAACAATAACTATATATTATATCTAATTTTTGGCCATATTGTTTTCTTAACTCTACATATAAAAATCAGTGATGATATATACCTCTTGAAATTTCGGGCTGAAGATACAGTAAATAAACTATGGGTGTTGTCTTGCAAATGGCTGACTTGGGTTTGATCCTTGGTATCCTTTACATTCCTGTAAGCACTGTGTCTATGGCCAAAAAGAAAAAAAAATACAAAAAGATATAACAAAATTAGAGAATTTTGTTTTCTAAATTCAAGTATATGAAAATAAAATAAAATATGTGTAAGGAATTTATATGAGCCCAAGAGGTTAAGTCAGGAACATGGTATTATAAATTCACATTTTCTTTTTATATTTTATGAGATTAAAGCAAAATGCCAGAAGCAAAATCTTAATTTTATGAACAAATTTGCAGGGTTTTCTAAAATGTAATCAATGTCTAACATGAAATCTAGATTAGCATAAGACTTAGATATTTCTTTGTACTATCAAGAGACAATACCACCAACTTTTTTGTTTGTTTTTTTTTGGCCACACGCAGAGACACTCAGGGGTTACTCCTGGCTATGCACTCAGAAGTCACTCCTGGCTTGGGGGACCATATGGGAAACCGGGGGGGATCGAACGGTGGTCCGTTCTAGGTATAAAATTCTATATTGCATAACTAACATAAAATTTACAAATTAATTTTGTATCAATAAAAATTTTGCAATAAAAATAATTGGCAATTACTTTTTATCTTGACATATATAAAAATAGAAGAAATCTTACCAAAAGAAAGGAAATGATATGAAATAATCTAACCACTCAAAGGAAAACATGAACATGATATAAACTGACCATTTCTGATATAGAGTAAAGCTAATTTCACTGTACCATTTTCCTTTTGTTTCTTTTTTTCCTTTTCTTTTTTTTAATTTAAACATCTTGATTACATATATGATTGTGATTAGGTTTCAGTCATGTAAAGTACACCCCCTTCACCAGTACAAAATTTCCACCCCCAATGTCCCAAATCTCCATCCCTCCCACCCCACCCCCACCTATACTGCAGACTTTCCGGTTCCCTCATTCATTCACGTGATTAGGGTAGTTCTCTGTGTAGTTATTTCTATAACTGCACTCACCACTCTTTGTGGTGAGCTTCATCAAGTGAGATGGAAGTTCCAGCCCTCTTCTCATTGTTTCTGAGGATTGTTGCAAAAATGAATTTTATTTTTCTTAAAGCCCATAGATAAGTGAGACTATTCTGTCTCTCTCTCTCTCTCTCTCTCTCTCTCTCTCTCTCTCTCTCTCCCTCTGACATATTTCACTCTGTATGGTAAGTCCCATGTACATCCATGTATAGGAAAATTTCATGACGTCATTTCTCCTGACGGCTGCATAATATTCCATTGTGTACATGTACCACAGTTTCTTTAGCCATTATTCTGTCGAAGGGCATCTTGGTTGTTTCCAGAGTCTGGCTATTGTGAATAGTGCTGCAATATATATAGGTGTGAGGAAGGGGTTTTTGTATTGTATTCTTGTGTTCTTAGGGTATATCCCTAGGAGTGGAATAGCTGGGTCGAATGGGAGCTCAATATCTAGAAAACTCCGTATGGAAAAATCTCCATATCTCTTTCCAGAGAGGTTGGACTAGATGACATTCCCACCAGCAGTGGATAAGAGTTCCTTTCTATCCACATCTCCGTCAGCACTGATTATTCTCATTCTTTGTGATGTGCTCCAATCTCTGTGGTGTGAGGTGGTATCTCATCATTGTTTTGATTTGCATCTCCCTGATGATTAGTGACGAAGATCAGTTTTTCTTGTGCCTTTTGGCCATTTATATTTCTTTTTTATCAAAATGTCTGTTCATTTCTTCTCTCCATTTTTTGATGGGATTAGGTTTTTTTTTTCTTGTAAAGTTCTGTCAGTGCCCTGTATAATTTGGATATTAGCCCCTTATCTGATGGGTGTTGGGTGAATAGTTTCTTCCACTCGGTGGGTGACTCTTGTATCCTGGGCACTATTTCATTTGAGCTGCAGAAGCTTCTCAGAAGAAAATCACCTTGATACCAAAACCGGACAGAGATGCTACCAAAAAGAATATTGCAGACCAATATCCCTGATGAATGATTTTCAACAAAATCCTGGCAAATAGGATCCAATGCATCATCAAGAAGATCATACACTATGACCAAGTAGGTTTCATCCCAGAAATGCAAGGAATGGTTTAACATCCGTAAATCTATCAATAGCATACGCAACATCAACAAGAAGAAAAATAAAAATCACATGATTATATCAATAGACGCAGAGAAAGGTCCAAAACCCATTCTTGATTAAAACTCTCAGCAAGATGGGAATGGAAGGAACCTTTCTAAATCTAGTTGAAGCTATATACCACAAGCCAATGGCAAATATTATCCTCAATGGAGAAAAACTAAAAGCCTTTCCTCTAAATTCTGGTACAAGACAAGGCTGTCTGCTTTCACCACTCCTCTTCAACATAGTACTGGAAGTGCTTGCTAGAGAGATCAGGCAAGAAAAAGATATCAAGGTAATCCAGATAGCAAAGGAAGAAGTCAAGCTCCCATTGTTTGTAGACAATATGATAATCTACAAAGAAAACCCTAAAGACTATACCAAAAGGCTTCTAGAAACAATTAACACACAGAAATCAATGGTCTTTTTATACACCAATAATGATAGGGAAGAGAAGAAAGTCAAGAAGGCAATCCCATTCACATTAGTGCCACACAAACTCAGATATCTTGGAGTCAACTTGACCAAAGATATGAAGTACCTATACAAAGAAAACAGTAAAGCCCTTCTCCAAGAAATAAGAGATGGCACACGGTATGGAAACACATACCCTGCTCATGGATTGGCAGGATTAACATCATTAAAATGGCAATACTCCCCAAAGCATTATACAGATTTACTGCGATCCTCTTAAAAATACCCATGACATTCTTCAAAGAAGTGTATCAAACACTTATCTAGTCCATTTGGAACAATAAACACCCTCGAATAGCTAAAGCACTCCTAGGGAAAAGGAAAATGGGAGGCATTACTTTCCCCAACTTTAAACTGTACTACAAAGCAATAGTTATCAAAACAGCATGGTAATAGAATAAAGACAGACCCTCAGATCAGTGGAATAGTCTTGCATTTTCAGACATTGTCCCCCAGACATACAATTTCCTAATTTTTGACAAAGGAGCAAGAAATCCTAAGTGGAGCATGGAAAACTTCTTCAACAAGTTGTGCTAGCAGAACTGGTTAGCCACTTGCAAAAAGTGAACATAGACCCACAGTTAACATCATGTACGAAGGTAAAATTCAAATGGATTAAAGACCTTGATATCAGACCTGATACCATAAGGTATATAGAACAACACATCGGTAAAACACTCTATGACATTTAGACTAAAGACATCTTCAAGGAGGAAACTGCACTTTTTTTCATTTTCTAATGTCATAAAAGACTAGGTCTTGGGTTTGGTTATGGTAAAGTAAACTGACGATGTTTTCTTCAATTTTCATTTCCCATTGGACCTGCATTCACTTTGAGACATTGGCTCCTGGATGTTTTCAGACTGCATGTGAGTAGGTCCCAAGAAATCAGGCAGTTTTGTGATTAGTATCAACAGGTAAATCACTACTTACAATGGAGGTTGGAATTCGTTTTATGGTTAGTCCATTTAAAGTTAATTTCTGCCCAGATATAATGAAGAAAGAAATGTCAATTAATCCATGGCAGTGAGGGAGAAGTTGTCAGTGACAGACTTTCTATAAATTCATCTCCCAAATGTAACTATTATGTGAGAATTTTTCCATCTACTCACTTTATATCTTGAGGGATGTTTGTAGAAAATAATAATCATATTATATTAAAGTTTGCTTTTTACATATTTTTTCTTCACTCACTAGCATATAAGAGACATGAGTTCAAGAATTCTATTTCTGTCATGATCTGTAATACACCTGAATCATAGGTGCTTTGGGAATATTTGTTGGGAATAAGTGAGATAATGAATTAAATTATTTTCCAAAGGTTGCTCACTCAGTGACAGAAAGCAGAATAAAACAGTGAACATCAATGAAAGCATTTTAATGGTGTCTGAACTGAGAAGATATTTTGACAGAAGAATCTATGATACAAATTACATAGAATTTGAATATGATTAATAATAGTCTTTTATATGTCATAATTGTTTTCAATTGTCATTATTTATCTAGTTCAGTGAAAACTTGTGTGTTAAGAAATTATATTTACCACTAACTTATAATACTGCAGTCACTAACCATATGTTTCTATGAAGAACTGAAGTATGGGCAGGCTGATGATATAATTAGGCTTTTAATGTTATTTAATTTTAGTTCATTTAAGTTTAAATAGCACACATGCCTGGTGGCTATCATATCAGATGGTGGATCAATAGATATTCATAATTTGGCAAAATATTCTTGACAATAAATTAGTTTTAAAGGTATAACATTAATTCTATTACTTTCAGTATTTTAATCTATATTTTATATTAAATTTAATATGTTAAAATTGAAACAATTCATTTTGAAATAACCTAATTCATTTTTACTTTAAACATTCCAAATTTTGAATAATGCGTGATCATTAAATGAGGAAAAATGTGATTCAAGATGTTGGAAGTGAAAGTTTTTGTGTTGGCAAGTTTATAAAAATGTTTGAACTATCTGATATTTTATGCTATTATTCATAAAAACTGACAGCAAAGATTGCCAAAATGGAGTTTAAAATTATTGAGCATAAAAAAGTTATTCTCAGTCCCCTACCTGCAAAAGTACATGTTCTTTAAGTTTAAATATACTTGTTTTAAATGTGCCCAGATATCTTTGTTACTTGGTTTGCTAGGAATACTCTTATTGACTGGTGATACTAAGTAGAAGGTTTACTATTTTGGGGAGAGAGGATATTGCAATGAGACATCCCTAATGCTGGAGTGTTGATGGCTAGAGGAATTATATTGTTACACTCTACATAATGTCAACTGACTAAACAATTGGAATATTATTTACTTATTTAATTTAGTTTTGGGGGTTACACATTTTGGTACCAGGACTTACTCCCAGTTCCATGACCAGAGATCAGTCCTGATAGTGCACAAGAGATCTCATGATTCACCAGACAGTGAAACACACTCAACAACATTGCAGGGCCTGACTCTGAACTTTTTTTTATTTTAAATTTAATTTTATTGTTTCCTATCATTTTCAAGCTTTCTGAAATTTATCTGTCCAAAGGTTTCCTAAAAGGCAAAATCAATATGCTAAGAATTTTCTATAGTATGTCCCTATAGCAAAAGAAAAGATAAAAAATATTAGCTGGTACCAATACTTTAATTTTGTTTTTTGTTTTTATTCAGACATTTTGAAAAATAAAAGACATTAAATAAAAGAAATATTTCTCATTGTAATAAAATATAATTTGCTATCATGTCAAAATAACAAGAGCACTAACAGAGCGGCACTGAAGGAAACATGATAGAACAGAGAATTAGAGACCGCATTAGGCTTAACTCAATTAATGACCTCCAGAGAAAGTTAATTTTTTTAAATCACTGTTTCTCTCTACCTGGAATCATTTCTTTATGGCTAACTTAAATATCTCATAGTTCAATTTAAATTCATTTCCTTTTTGTGATGCCCAATGGAGTACAAAGTATGGACTCCTTTCCTTTGAGGGATAAGCCATAATTTGTTTAAAAATCAATAAATATGCAGCTTCTCAGATTCCTCCTGGCTAATGATTCAACTTAATGTTTCCTTTGAGGTCTACATTATTGTTGTCATTCTATCCTGAACATACACTCCTCTCTTCTCTCTTTCGTCTCTCTCTGTGTGTCTCTGTGTCTCTGTCACTCTCTGACTCTGTTGCTGTCTCTTTGTGTCTCTGTCTCTCTGTCTCTCTGACTCTCTGTCTCTCTCTCTGTCTCTCTGTCTCTCTCTCACGCAATTCTCTGCATTTCTTTCAGTTGAAGAGTCTTATAGTCGTGATCAGAGACTTGAACTCCCTATTCTAAGTTAATGGCTTTTAGTTTCCCATGACTAGGCTTGACAGCTATGCATACTCTGCACTGTGCTTGTTTTTCATACTCTTAATGTACTACACTGAAGTGATGTCAAGTAGGAAAATAAGTTCCAAGCCTTTGACTCTACTTTCATGATATTGGCAGATCTGTAGATAAAAGCAGGAGGGGTTTTTTTTTGAGTGTTTACCTTTTTCACTTTTATACGTGGTATTTCTCTCTTTTTTCCGCTTAAAGGTAAATCGTTGAGATCTGATTTCTATAACATTGTTGATGTTTTTCATACTTTGCTCCTTTGGTGTTCTTTTGAAAGTCTTGCAATTAGAACAGAACACCTGGTATACTGCATTTTCCTGGTGTTTTGCTATTTTCTCTTTCATACCTTAAAAAATGTCTTGACATGGTGGTGAATGCCTATTTCTGCTTAATTCCTTGTATAAGACCTCTGACTTACATGGCTTTGTTTATATTTTTATGTTTATATATTATGTTTGCTATTAAATATTTCTTATCTTACTTCTTCACTAGTATTTCACAAGAAAATATATTGTAAATTATTGAATTTCTAAATATACTGAAACTGAAATCTAGAATGAAAATTATTTGGGCTTGAGTAATTATTTCATTTAAAAAGGAATGATTATTGAATTTAAAGAACTGGATACAAGAATCACAAGGACTATTTATAAAAGCTATATAGATATTACTTTGGGGCCAGAGAAACTAAAAAGGTAATCTCCTCCTGGCTTACTATGGAGGTCACCCAGCATTAATGGAAGCAGCACTTACCCGTGGGCCCAAGCACTGGATCATCAATCCTGGATGGCTGAGTGTCACCAGCACTGGCCCTGAGGGAACCTCAGCACTGCTTGGAATCCTTTCCCTAAGTTATTTTGTATTTATTCTTTTATTGTTCCTCTTATAAATTTGGTGAAAAGGAGGAAACATTCTCATTTCCATTGCTATCTTCTATGAAATTGGACCAGGATCTTGCTGGAGGGTTTTAAAAATATTTTTACTTGAAATTAAGCATTTAATAGTTACATAGTCAACATTTGATAACATCAAGGTCACACTAAAGATAGTTTTAATATTTGTGTTAACCTGTACACAATAATTTATCAAGGCAATTCTTTAAACAACAGATCTAGCTCTTTTAATATTGTAATTTCTGGAGTAGTTTTTTACATCAAGTTCTGGAATAGTAATAATTATTACCTATTTTACTAGAATTGCTTTTATTTACTATTCTTGTTACAAAAACATTGTTTTGTAGTTAAATATAGGCTGACTAGGGTTCGTAGAATTAACCTGTTATCTGTCAATAAAACCAAAGCTTTTGCATTTTTGAGAATGCTATTACTTTCCTCTAAAGAACATTTTGTTTCTCCTGAAAAGATCATTACATAAATGTAAATCAGAGATTAATATCCAGACCAGAGAAGAAGCCTTCCACACAACACAACAAAATCAAGGAAAGAGCAAATGAACTGGAAAGGAGTCTATAGATAAGCCCATGACGACATATTCC
>PVKC010007589.1:0-29298 GCA_004027635.1 Crocidura indochinensis
CTTCCTTCCTTCCTTCCTTCCTTCCTTCCTTCCTTCCTTCTTTCCTCCTTTTGTGTTTATAGGCCACAAAACAGTGATGTTCAGGGGTTGCTCCCAGTTATGCACTCAGAAATCACTCCTGGCTTGGGGGACCATGTGGGATCCTGGGGGATTGAACTGTGGTCCATCCAAATGCCCTACCACTGCACCACTGCTCCAGTCTTACTATGTATATTTTTAGGGATCTAACCAGAGTTGGTCACATATAAGGCAAGAACCCTAACTCCTGAACTATTACTCTGGCCATAAGTGATTACTTCTGAGTATTCCTCAAGATCATCAAAAAGAAGTACCTTGGTCTCTCCATTTTCTACTCCTTTATCTACTGATGGGGATCAGAGGAGAGGAAATAAATAGGTCAGGCTAAAGTAGGCCTTTTCAAGCATGATTTCATAACTGTACTAGGATTCTAGCATGGAAATCTTGTGGAAATTTCCATCCTTAGGCTCCATATTAGAGCAGAAGAAGCAGAAAACTTTGGGTCCATGGTCTAGAACTCTGTGATTTCACAAGCTGTCCAAGTTATCTTGATGTTCATAAAACTGTTGGTTAAAATTATCTTTATGCTCTTGCTAGCATTCAAGACGACTTTGACAGCTTTTCAAATAATTAGAAGCTGCTAAACATTTCAGCTCTACAGAAAATACTGTATCTTGTCACTTGGATGGTTTGTTTTTTTTTCAACTAAGTTATCACTGGATGAATTATACTGGATAAGCATGGTCATGTCAGTGAGTCCATGCTCCTAATATTAACTGATACGAATCAACTAAACTTTGTTAAGAAGGTTTAAACATAGAATATTCATTTGCCACTTTATTTTTTTTTAATTTTTCAAAATTATTTATTTAAGCACAATGGTTAAAAACATGTTCGTAATTGGGTTTCAGCCATAAAATGCAAACTCCCTTCACCAGTGCAACTTTCCCACCACCATTGTTCCTCCCCCCATTTCCTACCTTCCCTCAGTCCCTGCCTGTCTTCAAGACAAACATTGTATTTCTCTATGTCATGGTAGTTGTGAGTATAGTTATTTCTCTATATGCACTTACTATTCTTCATGATATTCAGCTGTCACTTTAGAGTTGAGGTTACCAAGGGTCAAATGTCTCTGTGACCTTAATGTAACCTTTCAGATGAGATCCAAAGGCTTTGTAAAACCCAACTCTTTCAACTGCAATAATCATTGCATTTAAGTATTTTGTAGCATACAGATAGTGCCAGAGAACAAACCAAGCAACTAAATTGATTTTATACATATGTGCACACACAAAACAGCAGTTAGGAAACTGTGTGTTGCAGAGTTTGACTCGTCAGAAATTATAGAACCAATTACTTTTTTACAAGTCAACTTTCGGTAGTTATTTCAAACAAAGCAGTTCCTAGAATCCGTTCCTTAAGGACATGGCCGATAGAATATCTGTGCTTTCAACCTTATTATATATTCTGGAGATCAGAGTTGAGAGGGCATGTTGGGAGAGTATATTAAGGTTATTAATTTGAACCACAAGTTTATTGTTTTCAGATTTTTCCCATGAAAAGAAAGATTATTTCTTTTTAATGGTACCAATAGCTCAATGGCCAGTGCTCCCTGTGGATTGTTCAAAGGACGGTCCAGGATTTCAGTGATAAAAAGGCTGACCTTGCTTTTCACTCCACTAGACTCTTGACTCTAGTTTGTGGGTCTTAGAAAATCACAACAATGCCTGGAGCACAGAGAACCTATCAATTAAATGGTCATACTATTATCTAGATTTTCTTAAAGCAGAGGATAAGGCAAAATGTTGCAGCAGCAGGTGATTTGGTAAAGTTGGGGTGTGAGAGAGGAGACCTCAATAAAATAATGCTTTCACTTCTCTGCTCTACCCAGCTAGGACTGTCCAGGGAAATGTGTGTGTAGGCCAGGACTGGTAAAGGTGCATGGAGAACCTACACAGTGCAGGTGCTCATGTCCCCCAAATCTTCTGAGGCTGAATCAAGCTAAATTTGAATCCCACTTGTTTTGCACTGTGTGGAAATGGGTCTCTGCCATCTTAGGGAGCTATGGACTCAGGTTGGAGTGAAGAATTTCTGTTTTCAGGAAAGAGACGTCACTCAAATGGGCACGGCATTCCAGGCCGGACATTTTCCTTTTCAGAAAAAAATTTTAGGAGGTAGGGAAATAGCAAAGCAAAATAGTTGGAATTTTGTTTGTTTGGTTTTGGGTTACATCATGGTGCTTAGGGCTTCACTCCTGGCTCTGCTCTCAGGGATCAATCTTGGCAGGCTTAGGGGAACTATACAGGGTGTTGGGGATCAATCCTGGGTCACCATGTACAAGACAGATGCTCTCCACTGTATTAGCTCTGATTTGACAAAATAGTTCATTGTTTTGTTTTCTTTTGGGGCCACACCTAGCTGTGTTCAGGTCATGCCCAGCAGCACTCAGGGTGTTATTTTGGCTCTGCACTCAGAAATTACTCCTGGAATATTACACACATATATGCATATATATTTATATGTTGCTTTATATATGTATATATAGAGAGAGATATAGAGAGAGGGAGGGAGGGAAGGAGGGAGAGAGGGAGGGAGAAGAAAAATGTAAGCCCCTAAGGCAGGGGAGAAGGGGACATGCCATGGTGGAAGGTGAGAGGGAAACTGAGGACATTGGTGGTGGAAATTTGGTGAAGTTTATTGTACATTTTATGACTAACCCAGTCATGAATTACTTTATCTATGAAAAAAAGACAGCTGTATTACAAAAAAGTTTTTGTGACCACTGTTTAAATTTAAAAAAAATTTAGGTGAGATGGTACAGTGGTGTTTGCCTTGCAAGCAGTCGACCCAGGACCTAAGGTGGTTGGTTCAAATCCCAGCATACCATATGGTCCCCCGTGCCTGCCAGGAGCTATTTCTGAGCAGACAGCCAGGAGTAATACCTGAGCACCACTGGGTGTGACCCAAAAACTAAAAAAAAAATTTTTTTTTTAAAGTACAGAAAATTGCACTGGTGATAGGGGTGTTCTTTACATGACTGAAACCCAACCCCAGTCATGTTTGTAATCAAGATGTTTAAATAAAATATTAAAAGAAAAGTACAGAAACCAGGGCCGGAATGGTGGCATGGAGAGGTAAGGCACCTGATTGCCTGTACTAGCCTATGAAGGACCACGGTTCTATCCCACCAGTTCTATATGGTCCCCTAAGCCAGGAGCGATTTCTGAGCACATAGCCCAGAGTAACTCCTGAGCGTCACCAGGTATGGCCACCCCCCAAAGTATAGAAAGAGGATTGGATGGATAGCATGGCAGGTATGGTGTTTGCTTTGCATGAAGCTGACCCAGAGTTTGAACCCCAGTATCTCATATGGTCTCCTGAGTCTGCCAGGAGTGATTTCTGAGTGCAGAGTCACAATAACCCCCTGAGTGCTGCTGGGCATGACCCCCCCAAAAAAAAGAAAGAAAAAGAAAGAGAAATAAAGAGAAAAATAAATAAATAAATTACTCCTGGCATGCTCAGCAGACCTTATGGGATGCTGTGATTGAACCTGGTTGGCTGCATACAAGACATGCACACACTGTTCATCACTCTGGCCCCACAAAATGATTTTTATGGAAAGCAATTTACTTAGAGAAGTTTGAGAGGTGAGAAAGAGAGGAACACACATTTAAGAGAGAACACTGGCTTCTCCAGACTGAAAAAAGACAATGTTTCTTTAGGAGACTAAGCACAACTTTTCCAAATTTTCTGCATGGGGACTCTCTGCACACAAGAAGGCAATGCAGTCATTGTCATAGGGAAAGCCTTAGCTCTTGATGGTGCGTCTTATTCTCCTGTAATTTTCCCTTTTCTGAGGGGACCACTCTTCTCTGGCTGATGCCTCAGTTTGTGTAGCTGGCTGGAATCTTGGCTTCTCCATCTCCAAGCAGCTTAGAATTTGCCTCTCACAGGAGTGTGGTCATCATACTTCTGAATTACTTCAGGGCTGGGTATTTTTTTTTGGGGTCACACCCGGCAGTGCTCAGGGGTTACTCCTGGCTCCATGCTCAGAAATTGCTCCTGGCAGGCACAGGGGACCATATGGGGCACCGGGATTCGAACTGATGACCTTTTGCATGAAAGGCAAACGCCTTACCTCCAGGCTATCTCCTGGGCCCCTGGGCTGGGCATTTTCTTATGAAGTTTTATTATTATTTAAAATATCATTCCTAGATCCCCCATCTATCTGACTGCAGCAATACCTCGAAAAACAATACAAAAATGAAGATTTAAAGGGGGAAATGAAGCTCCAGAGAATGAAGCCAGAAGGCCTTAAAATACTGCTTCCTTAGGGCCAGTGCCGTGGCGCAAATGCTAAGACATGTGCTAACTTAGGACAGACTGAGGTTTGACCCCCTGGCATCCCATGTGGTCCCCCAAGCCAGGATCGATTTCTGAGTGCATAGCCAGGAGTAACCCCTGAGCATCACTGGGTGTGGCTCCAAAACAAACAAATAAAAAAGTACTGCTCCCTGAAATGAAAAGAACAGATTGAAGAGGCAAGAAATTCAATAAGTAAGTTGCTACACTTTTCAACTTTGATTCCCCTCATGTTTGGAAAACCAGCCTCACATCAGTGAATATGAACCAGTTTATCAAAGACCATACCCATGGAAAAGTATGGGTATGTAAAGCATATCATATATGCAATCCATCACTGTAAAGCATCCATCACTCAGAGAGGACACTGTTAGAACATATATGAGTTAAGTAAGTGATTTTCCATTTCTTTAGACACATGTTGAAAATTGGAGAAATACATAAAAATAGTTTCTGGATATAGATCAGCAGATAAAATTGGCCTTTTTGATAGGAACAAAGGGGAATAGGCAGAGAGAGATGAGAAATATTGCCCCTAGGAAAGGATTACTGGTTTGGAAGGAAATATGACTGGCCCTAGGATGTGCCTGTTAATTTGAATAATATAGATCACTTCAACATCTGAATCCTTTATTGTCTTACCTGATTTTAACTCAATGACAAATATTCACTGATAGCCCTTTGTTAAAAATGTATAGGGGGGAATATTTTGGCCTTTCTCTGGAATCCTGCTTAAGGTGACCCTTTCCATAATCCCAGGGTTTCTCTGTTTTCTTTTCCCTGCCTTTACTTTCTCTTAAATAAAATCTTCTGAATTTTGTCATTCTGTCTCCATTTCCTCACTTTTTAAAAATATCTTTATTTAAACTCCTTGATTACTAACATGATTGTGGTTGGGTTTCAGTCATGTAAAGAACACCCCCCTTCACCAACATTCCCATCACCACTGTCCCTAAACTCCATCCTCCCCACCCTACCCTCCGCCTGTGCTCTAGACAGGCTTTCTACTTCCCTCATTCATTCACATTGTATTATAGTTCTCATTGTAGTTATTTCTCTAAATGCACTCACCACTCTTTGTGGTGAGCTTCATGTAGTGGACTAGTACTTCTAGCCCTTCTCTCTTTTGTCTCTGAAAATTATTGCAATGATGTCCATAAATGAGTGAGACTATTCTGCATCTATCTCTCTCCCTCTGACTTATTTCACTCATTCCCTCACTTTTAAGGTTGTCTTCTAAAGGACAAGAACTAAGTGATTGCACCCGCTTTAACACTGATTTAGGAAACAGAAACAAGTTGAGTGCTGCATGCACTTCTGATGTTCATCATGGAAGCATCGTTTCTCTGTAGTACAAGGAGGATGCATTCAAAAAACACTAGTGATCTCTTGAGATAAACAGAGAGCAGAGTTGAATAATGTGAAGGCAGTTGGAAGTGAAGGTACAGAGTAATGGAAAAAGTTAGAGATAAGAGAAAGATGGTGGTAGCAAAGGAGAGGGAGAGAGCTTGAGTAAGAGAAACTCAGAAAAAGTGATAGGAAGAGAACAAGCACAAGAGCAATTTTGAAGATCTGTATAAATAATTTTCAAATCTTTGAGGAGCAGCCTGTGACCATGTAAGGTGGAATTCATGAAACTGGACAAAATTATCTGCCAGGGCAAGAATGGTTATTAGGGAGCTGTGAGTCAAAGTTCATCCCCTAAGAACCTTTGAGTAGAGAGAAGTCAATAAATAAACATAGTAATTAGTAAATATTCAAATAATAATACCTTAATAGTAGGACTAGATTAGGCCTAAAGACTACAATGGATGATCATTTGAAATATATAAACAAAGCAAAGCTTAAAGGGCTAACAGAATCTACAATAACTCTTGAACTGCAGACAGAATAAATCCAGTTCTCTTTCAGGAAATTCAGTGAAGTGCAAAATTCAACAACAGAAAATCCATAGCATTTGGCATCCAGAAAAAAGGCATTTAAAGAAGCAAACGACAAACAATATAGAAGAGAAAAATCTTTAAAAAGAAGCAATTCTAGGAATGAGAGAAATAGGGGCTAGATGTAGCAGATGACTTTCATCTGGCAATTATAAATATGATCTGTAGATCTGAGAAAAAGATGTAAGGGAAAGGTGAGAAGATAAAATACAAAAACAAACCAAGTGGCTCTTCGGAAATTAGAAATAAGAGGTACCAGTAGTGACTTTTTTTCTAGATCAACAGAAACTAGATGTAGTGGGGAGAATGTATGAACTTGAAATTACAGGGAGATACTGTCAGAGGAAAGTACATTGAAAAAAGGACCAAGAGGCTGAGAGTACCAGGACCTTAGGGAACAAAGCTAAGTTCCTAAGTGTCTCTAATGTATGATGTAAGTCACAATAAAGTAAATAAAGTCAAAATAGTTAAAGAAGTGAGAAATCATTCAAGTTTTTGGGAACAACTTGACATTTTTTTCAAAACATAATGTTAAATACTTAAGTAACAGATTCAGAAGTTCTATAAAAACTAAGCTAGGGCCAGGAGTATATGTGGTTTATACAATAGGGCACAGACCATGAATGTTAGAAGCTTAAGTTAATCTCCAGTTCTGCACCACAGAGAATAAAAGTGTGGTGGTCAGTAGACCACCCTGTCCAACTGGCCTCAGGACCCTGTTGGGTGTGGTCTATTGAAAATAAGCATAAGCAGGCTAAGGCTGTTGGGAAAATTTTTACCAAAAACCAGCTTTGGAAAAGCATGGGAGACTCTCCAGTCTGGAGTTTGACTGGTGTCTTAGTCTGAGAGGTGTTTTTTCTGTTTTTGTTCGTCTTTGAACATCTCTGTTTCTTCACCCTCATGTTTCTCTAACTGAATTTGGCTACATTGGTGGTGGGAATGTTGCATTGTTGAAGGGGGCTGTTCTTTTTGTGACTGAAGCCTACCCGCAGTCACATTTGTAATCACGATGTTTAAATAAAGATATTTAAAAAGTAAAATTTATTACACATTTTATAATAGAAAAATATATTTGAAAAACATACAACACTGGTTCTAAAAGCTCTGCCTTCTAGCCTACCAACTCTGATTCAAATCTCTGACACTATATAGTTTTTCCTGAGCATTGCCAGGGCGGGATAATTGTGGTGTACAGTTCCAATTATAGTGCCTGGAAACCACTGGGTAGTGACCTCCAAACAAATATATATTTTATATATATGTATTATTAAATATAGAATTATGTATAAGTTATAAATATATGAACACTCTCTAGTTGTATTTAAATTTAAACTTTTTTTGAACTTTCAACATATAAAAATAGAATATGGTAAATGACTACATCCTCACCATCCAGGTGTTTTGGGGGCATTTGGGCCACACCAAATGATGCTCATTGATTACTCCTGGCTCTAAACCTGAAAACTGTGGTGCTTGAAGGAACCATGCAAGGCAAATACTGTATACATCTAATCCACCTAATCCAGTTTTAATAATATCAATATAATTGGTGATATATAGGTGCTCTAATTGTGGGTGAACCTACGTCTTCTGGAATTTGCCTAAAATATTCTCAGACAAAGTACGTGTGTATGGGAGAGCACAGAGATAGTAAAAAGGTAAAGAAAAGGAAATGTAGTGTTCCTGGAGACAGTATAGTGATTGAGACACCAGGACGTAATGTAAGGGTTGGGTGCATGAAAATAGTATGGTTTTCAGGATATAGTTGAGGTGAAGGCCCTACATGCTAGAAGCCAGGACCCAATCTATTGGAGATTGATCCCAAAAAGTGTCTCTCAGTTTAAGAGCAAAATATCCTCTCAATTAGAAACTCCTGTATCAAATTGAGAAGAAGTTGCCCCGGGCATATAAGAACTCTTGCTGGGAGAGTTGTTGGGAGAGAGTCATTGGTGAAGAGTTATTGATCAGAGAAATATTGGCTGAGCTTTCTAAATGGCATTGCTGGAAGACCCTGACCCCTCCTTCCTATCTGTTTTGTTCTATTAAACCCTTTATAGAAATACCACATTTGGCTGGAGTCATTCCTGAGTGACAACAGGAGGAAGGCATATTTATTACACAAGTTAGTACTAGACATACTATATATATTCTGTATATACTAGACATACTAGTCATACTCTGGTATCCTGAGTTTCACTAGAAATATCCCTGGATCTCTCAGCAGTTCTCTAGTGACTCTGTTGGTTTCTGATGCCACAGGACCTATGCAGAACCTGGCTTTGAGTCATCCTGCTTATCTAGCTGAGAATCACTCCCTAAGCTTCTTGGGCATAGCTCAAGATGTCCCCACCTATAAGCAGATCTCCAGGCTCCAAAACGAGGATCTGGTGAGATGCAGGTCTGGAAGCAAACATTGACTCAGAAAATAACACACAGTGAAAAGATACAAGAACAGATTCAGGAAATCCAGCACTCAAGCAAGAAATCACACAACACAGGCCTTCTGCTCCTAAGAAGGAAAGCAACTTAGCGGAAGAAGACAGAAGAATGAGTGCTTGCTTTCCTCAGGTTCTTTTATGGACAAGAACTAGGCCATACCCTAGGGTGGGAAAAATACCAAGTAGGGAAAAATCCAAAAATCCCATCACCAGATCACACCCTGAGGTGAATTACTATATTGATTTGTGTAGAACCAGTAATCAAACATCTCTTCCTAATTGACTATAGAAAAACAAAACAATTCACATCTCATGATTCTAAGATTAGGGCAGATGTCTCAAAAGATGAAAGTTGGCAATAGTTTGCATAGGCACAACAAAATTTGGGAAAACAAAGAAAAACTTTTGATCTAAAAACAGGGTATCCCTACCCACAAAGCATCCTGCCTTAGGACCATCTACAGACTCCAGGCACACTAATTTGTCTAACCCCATATCTTTCTTCAAGGTCTCACAAAAGTTTCTCCTCAAATACAGATTTCGCTGTAGATTAGCCCATCTTGGAGCAAGTAAGTGCCAAGATAGTTCCATTCATCCTAGATGATCTTCAGTTTTCCTAGGCCAACCTACCTATATGGTCTCCCTGTAATGTCAGGGTTACCTAGGCTTGTCCAAAGTAAAGATGCAAATGTCAAATCAAAGTGATGAGCTGGAAGGTGGCCTTGGGCCTCCCATCTACTGTAGGAACATCCTGGTAGGAGGTGTCTATCCCATCCGTCTTCAGGGTTGGGTGAAATTTCAATCTCCAGAACTATTCTAGATATGAGAGGAGAGACCAGTCTATGACAGTTGGTGCAGATATAGGGTCTGTACTGGTAGATGGTTTATTCCTTATGTTAATGCAGAGAACCATACTGGACCCAAGGTTTAGGGGTAAACAGCTGATGTCCAAGTCAAGTTATCAAAGCAAATGTTCAGAATGCATGGTCCCCTGTAGCAAGTAATTATTGAGTCTTCATCTCTGATAGATAGTAACTCTTCTTAGTTTCCAATTTTAATGTGCCTATGAGAAAGGAACAGTGCCATAGGATACTATTGTGGCGTAAGGGGAAGATAATAAACCAACAATTCCTGTTCTGTGTCTATTAAAAAATCACGAAGATTTCAAAGGTACTATCTCTATTCTCTAAGAATTCCTACTAGTAAATCTAAATAAAAAGGGGAAAGCATAATACACCATAGAGCATATACACGTTAAAGAGATGATGGTATACATATCCTCTAAGTCATTTGAGATAGTCTGAGAAGAGCAGATAAATTCCCAACTTCAATTTGCAACACAGTCTTATGGAGTCTGAAAAAAATGGATTACAACATTCACAGATCAGAAAATGTCCTAGATCCGAGGATCTCTCAAAAGCCAAAACCAATTGTGAGAAATAGTTTATGATGAAATGAAATGGGAGAAACACATTAGCAATAGCAGTGTGCTTGCCTTCTTCTTTGAGGATGACTCACAGTTCAAAGACTAGTAACTCTGACAGTGGCAGCAGCCAGAGTGATGATATAGAGCAGAAGACCTTCATGTAGTATGAGCCACTGAAGAGGGCCATGAGCAATTCACATGCCAATGGTGCTGCCCACCCAAGTCCTGTTTTCCATGCAGTGGGCTGTCAGCAGCAAGTCCGACTGAGCTGATTTATATAAATCCTACAAATTTATCCTGGAGCAGTACCATAGCACCAGTGCGACTGCTGTGGCAATGATGGCATCATCTTTTTCACAGGAGCAAGAAAGGGCCATATACAAGAAGGAAGGGATAAATACAATATAAATATACATAATGCAGATGAACATTAAACACAGAGGTGGCTACCACACACTCTCACACAGAGACGGACAAAAGGATTGATCCATAGAAAAATTGACCCTGGTTGAATGGGTCAAATCGCTTCAAAATATAAAGTTCCTTGGAGTAATAGACACTGATGGAGGGGAATTTTTCTAAAAACAAAATGGCTCCATGGTTTAGAACACACAGAGAATATTCTTAAAACAATCATAATATTTAAGACTAGAATACTAAGTAACATGATGATGAGCACTGTAAAAAGAGTCTATGGCATTCAGATGCCTTATACAAGGATCTCTGTGGAGAAGGACATTAGAAGGTATAGAAAGGTAAAATCTAATGGAAAATGAATGATTTAAAATATTTAAGACATTACAATGAGTACTGTATTAGGAGTGATATGAAAACATCACTGTAATATGAAACTAGGATAATCACAATATATGTACATGGATCACTGTTGAAAGAAGCATTATAGATTATTATAAACGTAATAGAATTGAAATTATGACACTGAAACATTCTAATAATGAGCACTATATTGGGAGTCCGCATCTTGCAGCTATTTTTTCTGTTAGTAAAAGGTTGGAATAATATAAGAGACATCTCCAAGAAGCATTCAGTTAAACATTTGCTAATTTAAACAACTATATTCATAGCAGCATATTTCTTTGAAATATTAAAAAAGAATATAGGCCACTAAAGATTTTACAGATGAGTTAACTATTTCTGAAATTGCTTGATTGGGGCTGGAGCGGTGGTGCTAGAGGTAAGTCATCTGCCTTGCAAATGCTAGCCTAGGACAGAACATGGATCAACCCCCCAGCATCCCATATGGTATCCCCAAGACATGAGTGATTTATGAGTGCATAGCTAGAAAGAACCCCTGAGTGTCAAACAATGTGGCCCCCCAAAAAACAAAAAACACAAAAACAAAAAACAAAAAACTCAAAATTGCTTGATCATTAAATTTAAACCAATGTTTTGTTCCCGTATTTTTACAGTAGGTTGTGCAATGACCCTTTTCCATTTCAACATAATGGTTCAAAACGGAGAACTATTCATATTCTTCTTGGTTATTCTTAGAACCCGTAGTGTACTTTGAACAAGGTTTTCTAAAGGAAACTCCACATAGGTCTGTAGTTTTTTTTCATTTTCTTGCCATCTTAGAAGAATTTCTTTTTTTCCTTTCCTTTTTTTTTTTTTTTAAGAAGCATTTCTTTTTTTTTATCTTTTGATGAAGGTTGACATTTCTTTTTTTTCCATAATAACAATTTTTATTTTAAACATAGTGGCTTACATATTGTTGACAATAATATTTTAGGTACTTGTTAACATAAAATCAGGGGAATTCCCTTCACCAAATTCTCTTCCCTCCGCCTCTCTTCCCATCCTGTCTCACATGTCCTCCTCCCTCACACCCGGGGCTGCCAGGTTAATGTATTAAGAGCACAGGTGGGGGACCGGAGAGATAGCATGGAGGTAAGGTGCTTGCCTTTCATGCAGAAGGTCATTGGTTTGAATCCCGGCATCCCATATGGTCCTGCCAGGAGTAACCCCCTGAGTGTTGCCGGGTGTGACCCAAAAACTAAAAAAAAAAAAAAAAAAAAAAAAAAAAAGAGCACAGGTGGTAGTTTCCAAATTCCTTTCTTTTTTTAAGGAATCCTGCTGTGTGTTTATAGTGACTGCAATAAGCCTATTATTGTCTTTTAGTTCTTTATAAAACACTTTAAGGCAATCTTGCAACTGGCATTTATTTGTAGATGTCAAAGGCAAGATTAAATGAGTAAAGATATCTGATGTCTGAGATTCTTGGTGGTAGATGAGGCATTATATTGTATATTTAAGCTGCCCTTGTGTCACTTCCCACTTAAAGAAGGCACGCACCAGATATAGCCTTTTGCTTCCTGGTGCAAGTGTTCTCCTTCAAAGGAATTATTTTGCCAAAAAGGCCCACTTAGAGAAGTCAATCTTTTGATCCTTTGCGTGAATATTGGTTGTAATTCCAACGTGGCCATGACTCTGCATTCTCTCTACAGACAAAGGAAGAACAGTATCAAAAACCACCGAAAGTCTCCTGCTGGCTAGTCTATTTGTCAGTTTTACTTCTAGCATCACCTTGGCGCCAGTAACTTGTTTTTTATACAGCTAAGTTCTCAGCTGTAGGATGGTCTTTTAATATGCAAATTATAGGCCTACTCTTTTGTCTTCCCTGGCAACACCCTGCATTCCGTTTTGCTTTTTTTTTTTTCTTTTTGGGTGGTTTTAATGGTGGTGGTGGTGGTGGTGGTGGTGGTGGTGGTGATGAAGGACCCCGTGCAATTTTGTGTGGTCTCATTTATTTCATTTTATATTTCATATTTCATATTCTTCCACTTTGCGCACCAGCTTAATTTCCAGTGAGTTTACCCACTAAGGTTTTTGCTTAGGGACGTTTATACGTTTGCAGCAGCCTTGGAAAAGTGTATAGATAATAGACTTATTAAACTGCTGTGTCTCTGACAAGCTTGTTTTACAGCTTTTGAGTCAACAAAATGATCTCTATTTTCCTCCATATATCTATTCTGTATATCAGCTTTGTTCAAGTCTGATGAAGAACCTCTCAAGAATAGAAGTAGTTCATGTGAATCCTATTGATTGTCTACTGGAAACTGATTATTTATCTTTCAATGGTCATCTTAAAGTTTTTGTGTTGATATTTCTGTGTTGTCCTGCTCATAATGCTTTTATAATCTTACCAAATTCTTCTGCCACCTTGCCTTTATGTCCCAAAGGATTTGACCTGTTAATGTTCTTATAATGATTCTGGTAAAAGTAAACAGTCAAACTGGAAATATTAAAAATGCATTGTAACAATAAATTTATGTAACAAGTGTTTCCTAAATTATGATGCTCCATGAGACCAGTGCCAGTTTTCCCATTTACAGCATCAAGTTTTGGAACTAATCATTTCCACTTTTGATAGTCTCTGCTTATAGTGTGGTGCCAGCTTATTATTCTGGTTATTTGTTGAGGTCACAGTTTGTTTCTTGTCCAAATTTTTTGGAATAATCGGTGTTGGTTCTGAGTAAAGGTTTACACTCTTATCATGCAGTTGGTTCTGAGTTTTTTCATTTGTGAGAATTCTACTTCTGACAAGGAGTAGTGGGACCCAAAGTTTCTTGGCAAGGTTGCTGTTTGTAGAAACATAAAAATATCCTTTTTATCAAATGAGGAGATTGCCAGCAATCCATTCATTTCCATTTTTACCCAAATAGGTGAATTGTTTTATTTTTTTTTGCACTTGAACATCTGCTTTAAAATGTTTTTGTGCAGCTGTATAGGGCTCTTATGGGGATAAATTTAAGAAGTTTAGTGAAAATAATGTTAAGGATAAGATGTCTGTGGGTAGCATGCCTCTTTTTTTATATCTTAATAGTTGAGTTTTGAGAGTTCTGTGGGCTCTTTCAACTATGGCTTATCCTTGTGGATTATATGGGATGCCAATGATATGTTTGGTTTTCCATTCCTTACAAAATGTTTGAAAAGTTTTACTGATGTAGTCTGTCTTTATGGATTGGGTATGCCATAACAGAAAAGCACGGAAGCTCATTCTGAAGTAATTGGAACTCCCCATATAAAATGGGAATATGTAAAAAGAAAAGGAATGGAGGAAGGGAGGGAGGTAGAGCAGTAGGGATGAAGGAAGGAAGGGAGGAGAGAGGAAGGGAGGAAAGAAGGAAAGAAGTAAGGAGGGAGAGAACATGAACATAGGTTTTTTTTTTTGAAAAATGTCAACATGTGTAATATCCATTTGCCACAATTCATCAGTCTGTAACCCTCGGAGGTTGGCCTCAACTACATGTGTTCTTTTATTCAAAGGTGCACAAATGGTATATGTATTGACTATCTGTCTAGCTTGCTTCCATTAAATATGATAGTGAACATGCAAACAATGGGCATTTGTCTGAGGCACTGCATGTTCTTCTGCAGGTAATTTAAATATTGGCATGGCCAACTGATCAACAGTTTCATTCCCTAAAGCCATCAGCCCTGGTGAGCCAGAGTGGCTGGGCTCCTATAAGAGTGATAAATATTGATTCGGAATGTTTTTGCAAAAAGGCTTGTAATTTCTCTATTTCTTTTCTTTCTTTCTTTCTTTCTTTCTTTCTTTCTTTCTTTCTTTCTTTCTTTCTTTCTTTCTTTCTTTCTTTCTTTCTTTCTTTCTTTCTTTCTTTCTTTCTTTCTTTCTTTCTTTCTTTCTTTCTTCTTTCTTTCTTTCTTTCTTCTTTCTTTCTTTCTTCTTTTTGATCATACCATGCAGCACTCAGGGGTTACTCCTGGCTCCAAGCTCAGAAATAACTCTGGTCAGACTTGGGGGACCATATAGGATGCCAGGATTTGAACCATCATCCTTGTGCATGCAAGGCAAATGTCCCACCTCCATGCCATCTCTCTAGCCCCAGGCTTGTAATTTCAATAGCAAATCTTGAACAGCTTGGCTATGAGTATTTAAAGAAGCAGTTATGCCTGAGAACAGTGTTACTATGTGAACTAAATCATTTACTACATTGCATGACTCTGAAACATGTGATAATAATTTAAAATAGCAAGTTCCACTTATTAAGCAGACTTGTAATTAGTAAACGCTGCTGTGGTCAGAGAAGGGCAATAATACTGCCTTGTTCTGATACTGACCCCTGAATGTAAAACACTGGGGTATGAGAGATAGGGGAGGAACGGATACTAGATGAGATTACAAAATGTGTCCTCTTAAAGAAGTCCCAGGCCTTTCCAGCAGGATAATAGAAAGAAACTTCTGAAAAATCAGAAAGTGCTCAATGAAGGGGATCACTGAGAGGTGATATTCTTTCTATTTCCTTTCTTTGGGGGGGCACGCTTGGCACAAATAAAAGCCCATGTTGTTTACCAAAACTTGTAAAATCATTTAAGTAATAAATCACAGCAATTCTATGGAACTTTGAAAACTATAGGCAGAGACTAGTTCTCATTTTATACGTTGGCATAGCTCTTCTCTTTCGTGTGTCTTTACTACACTCTCTTTTCTATTCCCTAATTTTTTTGTTTTCCTCTAGTCACATGGTAAAATTTTCTTCTATATGGAGAGGATATTCTAGGAAAGTGTGAACTATTGTGGGTACCTTCGCACCTCCCTTCTCCCCTGATCTTATTTTTCTGAATTGACATTCTCTATATGGGGTCTATATTTCTTGTCCCTGGCATGTAGGCAATGAGGTTTGGGTAAGGGATTTGTTTGGTGTTTCCATGTGTATGCCAGTTGGTACATGGTCAGACCAGTCTGCAGACACAGAGGGCCAAGTGTTTCCTGGAGTCAGCATCATTAAGCAGAGATCATGTGTGACTGAATAGCCTCTTTGCTTGGCTTCCTCAGTCCCAACACAATTTAAGACACAGAATGATTCAGCAGCTTCTTTGTAAACAGCTTGATTATACAGCTGCCAATGTCTCTGTAGCCCCTGGAAATTTTTTGAATGTCTTTGGGAAATATGAATTATTTGTAACCATTTCACTCTACTCACCATCTCCTAGCCCACTCCACTGAGTTTAGAAGAAGCAATTGTATATAAATATTTGTCTGCATTTACTTGACTTTCAAGAGAGCAGAGCCATATGTAAAAGCTCTGGCTTCCTCCCTAACCTGGAAACCAGCATTTTTCCTTGAGCACTCTCAAGGAACAAGGGTTATTGGGAATATTTCTTTAGTTGGTAGAATCTTGGCATACTAGGGGAGTAATTAGGAGTTCCTGCAGTCATTCCTCTCACAACCTAACAATAACTTCAATTATAGTCTTTTAGAAAATTGTACTTTCTATATAAGCTCCCTAACTTTTGGTAAAAGATTTGGCTGCTTTTCATTCCAAGCCTACTTTACATAGAATTATGCAAATGACTGGAATGTGTTGTAAACACTTTTCCAAAGTGAAGCCCACAGTTGTGGTTTTACCTCATTAAGGTTTTCTGCTCTTCTTGGGACTCTCATTTATAGACTCATGGCTTTGAATCTCTGATGCAAAGATCTCACTCACAGGATTTCTTCTTTCAGAAGATGTTTGAGTTTTGTTTTTAAAGAAATGGGAATGGGTGTTTGCAAACCATACAAAGCAGTTCTCCCTGCCCTCTCTCTCAGGAAAATATGAGCTTAATTTTTGGTTGGATTTGTCAACAGATTAGAAATACTACTCAAGATAGTGGTGGGAGAAGGCAGATTACAAATTTGCTAATGAAATTTGTATATGAGGGGATTATTTGGTGGAAAATAATAAAAGTAGTATTTAAATGAGGAACAGAAGATCCAAAATGTTTGGTCGAATGAAGTGATGGACTCAGCTTGGTCTCTGATTTTGTTGTTTGAAAGATAAACTAAAATAACTACATTTGAGAGAATTTGCTATCTTTGGGCTCATGACCAATGATGACTGAAGTAGCAGGAGACCTGAGCTATAAAATGTGCTGTCAGAGATGATCATTGCTTCTCTTTTGAAGCGCAAAGGGTTTGCAGTTGTGAGGTTAGTTGCTAAGCACAAATATGAGGACACTGAAGCAACAAGTTGAGTTTCATTTACTCATGTGAGGATGTTGTAGTGATGGGGAAAGGTAGCTGGATGATTTGTACAGAAACTGGGGAGTGGGGACAGTCTCCATCTGAAGACCCATTATGGTTTTCAGCACGGCTCATATTCGGGTTTTAAATTAAAGTCCATGAATTAGTCTTGTTAGTGAAAGAGATCACAAACAGAATGAGATATGATTTTGATATGGACTCAAGTCAAGAATTCTGCCCATTTTAATTTTATTTATTTTAATTTAATTTTTTATTTTTGGGTCACAACAGCAGCACTGAGGGGTTAATCCTGGCTCTACGCTCAGAAATCGCCCCTGGCAGGCAAGGGGGACCATATGGGACACCGAATTCAAACCACTGTCCTTCTGGACGCAAGGCAAACGCCTTACCTCCATGGTATCTCTCCAGTCCATTCATTTTTGAATCATCAAGTTTGGCGAGGGGTTGGATTGACCTAATCCAATCACTCTGATGCCTGAACAACATGTAAGCAGTGAAAAGCAAACTAAGACCTTTCCTTTACACACCTTGACTTTTTATTTTAGGAACCCTTGATTAGAAATTTTAATTAACAAACAGATGAAAGGGTTTGATGTATGTAGCAATAAAAGAGAATGAGAAAGAATTACAGGTACCCAAGGTCCATGGTTTACTCTATGGAAACCATGTTGTTGGCATGTAAGAATGCCAAATTCCGGTCCAGCTCATGATAGAAAGCTCATCACAAAGAGTGGTGAGTACAGTTAGAGAAGTAATTACACTGGGGCCCGGGAGATAGCATGGAGGTAAGGCGTTTGCCTTTCATGCAAAAGGTCATGTGCCCCATATGGTCCCCCGTGCCTGCCAGGAGCAATTTCTGAGCATGGAGTCAGGAGTAACCCCTGAGCACTGCTGGGTGTGACCCAAAAACCAAAAGAAAAAAATTAAAAAAAAGAAATAATTACACTGACAACTAACATAACAGTGTAAATGAATGAGGGAAGTAGAAAGCCTGTCTCAAATACAGGAGGGGCTGGGTGGGGTAAGGAGGAGGGAAATTTGGGGCATTGGTGATGGGAATGCCACACTAGTGAAGGGAGGTGTTCTTTATATCACCGGAACCCAACTACAATCATGTTTGTAATCAAATTGTATAAATACAATTTGTATAAAGACATTAAAAAAAGAATGTCAAATTCTTTTAAGACATCTGAAATCAATGAACACGGCATAAAGAGGTAGTTGTGACTTCATTCCATGTGGATCTGAACTCACCCCAGCTCACTATGTAGGGACTTAGAGGTGTTCATCTGAGGGCCCTCCACCCCTCAGCCAACCTCTGATCATGCATCATGACCACATTCATGGTCTTGGGGACCAACCTCTGCTTTTGAGTCAGAGACGCTTGCCTGCTGACTTTACTTATTCCCTGACGATGTGGAATGATTCTTTGTCTTAGATCCCAGTGCAGTCTTTGCCTCCAGAAATGCTCTGATGTATAAGTTAGTAAGTACAACAGAGCACCAGACAGCTCAGCTCTCTGTGTGGTCACCTGGCTTATTTTGGATTCATAAAATATAGCTATGAATTTGAATAGTGGACTAGCAGATTGCTTCTCAGCTTGTTACTCTGTCAGGGTAGTGGTGTTTTAAACTATTTTTAAGAGATTCAAATGGAGATGGTTTTTTTTTTATCAAAGCATCTACAACATTCATTTTAAAAGAATTCCATAATAAATGTACATCATGTCCAACTCTGATGAAGCCAATAAGTATTTCACACAATGTTATGTGTGCTCATTTTATCTAGGGAGCTCTTAATAGGCATTTTATGGGGATTTTAATCATTTCTCTTCCTTAATAAAAGTGAAAGAAGTGGTATTAGTGCACATAAAATGTATACAGTGAGATGGCATCAGGATTTTACTTAAATACAAGGCTGAAAAATGTGAGAGTTGCTGACTCAGATTAAAAATTCACTTTGATGAGGGCAGTCTTGGAGCATGAATTTACTTAAAAGACTTTAAAATGATTCATCTAGTTCTGTATTAAATAGACTTAAAGAGAATAAAAAGAAACATCTTCATTAGGGCTTATAATTTACAAAAAAGATTTAAATTGGTGATATATAAAGAATACCCTTTATCTTTGCTGTCATTAAGACAGAGACTAAATTATTGAGATACAGATGGATAAAAATCAGAGTTTCTCGTCCTTGGAATAGAGGCAGCACTACTGATGGAACTCACATTGAGATGGGATTTTCCAAGACCTGTAATAGTCACATTGGAAGCATTTACCTACCTATTTTGAATGATCATCTGTGGAAATGTACTTTTTTCTCCAACTTGCAATGATAGAAACAGATCTGCAGAAATAAGGAGTCCCAGATGATACAGAATTAACCAGCAGAAATGGAATTCTATTCTGTGTCTTTGGGATTTAGTTTCAATTTTCAGTTCTTCTAGTCATTTCTAGAGATAGTAAATAGCAGTGTCCTGCACATCTGATTCACACAAGATGTTTCTAAGTCAATGAAGTGGATACAATCATGCTCAGCCAGATATATCCCTGGGCCATGTATGTTTATATTTAGATTCTGTTATCTTTTGGCATTTTTACTATGTGAGGTTGGGAGGAAGCGGCTGAATTTTTCTTTATCTGTATAATTCATGGTGGAGAGAATAAATCATAGGGTAAAAGGTATTCATGCTCAACATTCTACTACTTATTTGTGGGAGAAGTGGAGAATACACATCAGTCTTTGACAAGCATCTGACATCTCTCTCCATGTCTCTGTTGCTTTCATATCACTCAGGGAGGAAAGTGCTTGCCTTTTGATTTATGTTCTCTGACAGTGAAATGTCTCTGATGATTAATTATGCTGCTCTGAGATTTCACTGTGTGGCTTACCTCCATAGCATCAAATAGGAAACACATAAATGTCTTATACCTTGTCATAGAACAAGGATTAAACTTCTTTAACTAGGTGATGTTTAACTTTGTATTGGCTGGTGTATTTTAAAAATTTACTTGTAATCAAATGGCTCTTTAATTATTTTTAAGGAAACAGTGATTATTAACTCTCTGATGAATTTAGTAACTTTAATTTTTCTGTGGGTACCTACTATATGCTCTAGATAGGCATTGAAAAGGAATTTAGAAATGCATTGTATGAATCTCTACATCTTTGTAGTTTGTACAAACAAATTATCATTTGTGATTTCACTTCTGCACATAATTCTGAAAAATAAAAAATACAAAAAGTAATTGATTTTAGATGATAACTCAAACAGAATTATTTTTAGTTTTTGGTTTCTGGGTCACACTGGGCTGTGCTTAGGGCTTACTCCTGGCTGTGCACATAAGGATTACTCCCATCAGGGCTTGTAAGAACATATGGGGTAGCCATGTGTAAGTCATGGTGTAAATAATGGGGTTAGCCATATGTAAGCCATGTGCCCTGCCTGCTGTACTAGCTTACGAACCCCTCAAGCCTTTATAGGAATAAAATAAGAGATCCAAACACCCAAGTAAAAAGAATGAATAGCATCTCTTGGACTAGATATACAGTAGAATTTTTATAGGTTTTAGAAACCTTCAGGCTTGTAAAATTTTAAATATATAAGATTATAGTATAATGTAAAATATAAAAACAAAGATATAGAATTATAAATGCATTTACAGTTTTACAATTTACACTATGGCCTGAAGAGTAATGCATATATAAAAATTAAATAAATTTATGTTCAATATCAACGATTTTGGATAATGGAGCAATATGTAACTTTTAGTCTCTTTCCAAAATATTTTCTAGTTTCTTGAGTTTTCAACAACGTATGTTTATATAAACAGCAAGAATTTATCACAGAGTCAGAGTGACAGTGCAGCAGGTAAGGTGCTTATCTTGCATTTAGTTGACTGGAGCGTGGATGCCTGGCACCCCATATGGTCCTCTGAGCTGTCAGGAGTGATCTCTAACTGCAGAGCCTGGAGTAATCCTTGAGCACTGTTGATTATGTTTCACCCTAAAAATAATTTATAGACAACATGTGAGTATTTTTAGAAAAAAATTTCCAAGTTTTCTAGCCAAGGATACACCCAGTTGTATTCTGAAGGAAGAACACACACATGTTCAAAATAGCGTCCTGCCTTCTGTTTTGGATATGAAGTCTGCTTGGAACACAATCACTACACTTCAACTACATATTAGCTACACTTGATTTTGGCATAGCAACAGCAGCGCTGAATCTATAGTTTTATGCTCAAATTATTTGTTGTACGTCCTGCCAGAAAAAATTCCTGGGTGCAGAGCAGGAATAATCTCCCTGCACCCACCATTGGATGTGGCACCCAAACAAAACAGTTTCTATTATGTTCCTTTCCAAGTCTGCAAGTAACTGTTGAGAAAAATGATATTTGGACTCTAAAAATTTCATAACATCACTTTATTTCCTTAAAATATGCCTAATTTCATTTATCTGCCCTGGAAACAAATGAGCTAAAAAACAGTGGGAGAGGTTAGAGATCTCCTCATTTTGTAGTATGTATGAATTCATATTCATAGCTCAACTTGACATTTTGTAAGCTGATGATTGGAATTTTTCCTGAAGGATCTTTCTAAGATCAAGAGTTTACAAAGAAACTAAAGTGGTTGAAATTATGACCCAACTACTCTTCTATCAATTATACACTGAAAATGAAGTCACCGTTTCCTTTGCCTCTCCAGTCTTCTAATCTGCTATGTTTTCTTCATATATTTCCAGGTGTAGATGGTCTATATAGAAATATTATTTCTACCCTTTTCATGTTTCTTGTATGAAACTATAAACCTAGCTTGCTTTTCACTTCTATCTGCCCCAGCCCCCCATTTCTGCTTATGTCTTGGGTGATATAAAAATTCTTTCTCATTTATGGCATGCCACATTTTATATCATTTAGTGTTCAATGGACTATGAACTTTATTTCTAAAGGTTCATTTTGTCTTTGCTCTATTTAAGGAAATTTTATTTTATTGAGTTATACTTCTCTGGTTGTATTAATTGATTAATTTACTTAGCAACATTGTTTATTTGTTTTGGGTTCTTTACCAAGGGATCATTCCTGATGGTGCCAAGGGGGCCATATTCAGTGACAGGGGTGAAATAAAAGTTGATGCATGCAAGGCAACCACCTTAATTGCAATGTTATCTCTATGACCCATAGTCATTTTTAAGTTGGATTTTTTTGGGTTGGTTCTTTTAATCTGTCTGCTTCTCTTTTATTGATCATTTTTTTTAAATATTTGTATTTGAATTTGTTGCTAAGCCTTCCCAATTCAACAAAAAATTTAGTTTTTAGTTAACATCCTTTGTTTTTAAATTCACTTATCCTGGTATTGACGATAATCTGTCTTTAACTTGTTTTTCTCTATTAGCATTGCTTTCTAATAAATCCTTTCTGCAGCCTTGTTCTTATTTAATTGGTGTTTTTATATGGTGTGTGTAAAGGAATTGGAAAATGCTTTCTCATTTGGGTTCTGACATTTTGTGAGGTTGTGCTCTATTTTATTTATTCATATACCTGCCCCCTTCATCTATGCTGCATCTGCATGCATCTGCATCTGTGTCTGTATGTATGTAGATTCCCATGCCTGAATGTATATTTTCCTTATATGTGTCTTTGGTAAGTCCACCATATCTATTTATTTGATTTTTTTTTTTTTTGGTTTTTGGACCACACCCGGCTGTGCTCAGGGGTTACTCCTGGCTGTCTGCTCAGAAATAGCTCCTGGCAGGCACGGGGGACCATATGGGACACCGGGATTCGAACCAACCACCTTTGGTCCTGGATCGGCTGCTTGCAAGGCAAACGCCGCTGTGCTATCTCTCCGGGCCCATATCTATTTATTTGTATTGGATCTGCCATGGGTTTTGCATTCCAACAGCAGGGCTAATAATTGAATTGCCAAGACTAAAATATTTATTACTTGGCCCTTTTCCACGTGCATTAAAATATTCCATATTTGATTTTTAGATATATTTTTCTTTATTGATGTCCCCCTTTTCTGTATTCTCTTTTGAATCATGCTAGCCATTACTTTTTCTTTTTTCAGCACAGTGCTTTGCATGCCTTTCAGCTCTAGAAAGGAACAGTGGGTGGTGTGGAATTGTGGGAGGCTTGCTTCAACATGGGTTCCCACGCCCCCACTTTGTATTCTGAAAAGTTGATGCCCTGTGCTGGATGTTATTGTACCTTTTAGGACATTTCTATTATGGTAAGAATGCTCTGAGCTATTCTTCTACAAAAGATGGAAGCACCCATCTCTTCAGCCTGAAAGCATCAGCATTCATTTCTACGTCAACTAAAGATAATGCAGAAAGAAGAGACTGGAACATCCAGGAAGGAATTAGTTTATTGTAGGACACAGAGAAGGTGAATGAGGAGGAGAGGACTTGACTCTGTTCTCTTCACTCTACTAGATTTTAAAAATCTCATGATGAAATATCCCCCTGTTAACTTATTACTTGGGAATTTTACTTGGAGGAAGAGGTTTTATATTTTGTTCCCTGGATCATATTTTAGAGAGAATTCTGTTTCCATCACTACCTTCTACCCATAGTCAGTAACGGTGCTAATTAATGCTGCATCCAGAGGTTCATAACTCTAATTGATAGAGTTTTCCTCTCATTTATATGGCTTTTGTGCCATTTTTCGAATAGTACATTTTTTTTCACTGTTTTGTGGCTTCTACATAGGGGAATTCTATTTTTAGGTTGGGTTTTGATAAATAGAACAATGTGAAAAGTCTGCTGAATTATCTTTTCCACTCCTGGCTCCTCTGCCATGGTTGGAATTAATGAACCCATATTGATATATTGTGACTTAATAAAACCACACTTAATTTGGGTTGCTCTTCTTTTCACTTAAGTCCCCCTATTTTTTGTATGCCAGGAGGACATGACCTCAGAGAGGTCACATTCTTGTATTGGCCTCCTCATATGAGAGGGAGTACTCAGACTATCTTTGTGATATCTTTGACAGTCTGACTGTGTCCTGCCCATCTATTTTGTAGTGTGGTCATCTTTGAGGGGGTGCATTTTGTTTGGATTAGATGGAAATGGGCTATTTGGGAGAAGAATAGGTGACAATTGCTTCAGTTCCAGGATGCATTCTCAGCAGGAACTGTGTGACCTTTTGGTCTCTGTGAGGCAGACTTAATTTCCTGGGGGAGGTAGTGCCTGTCAGCCCTCTCCATTGTAGTGACTATTTCCCCCATATTGGCTTTGTTGTCTTTAGAAAGAATTTGCTCTATGCACCACACTGAATAAAATACTTCCTGAGGGTGGAGTAGCTACAGAAATTGGTGCAATTTTTCTGAAGAGACATTTTCCTCTTCCACCCTTTTTACTTATCCCATCATTTATTTATACCATTCAGGACTTCTGGCTATTTATGTGGTCCTATAGGTCATAATCTAGTGCAACTTTACATGTTTTATTGCCCAAATTGTTCCAGTTTGGCCCTAGCTTTCTCTTGATTGACTCATGTATCTCTTTGATATTACATTATCTTGATTTATTTCTTCTTCTTTCTTTGAATAATTTTTCTTCCTCTCTGAGAATACAAGTTCCTTTTCATCAGAAAATGGTGTTATGAACAAGTAATAGATATGACAGTGATCATTATTGCTGGTTTCATTGCTTCTAGTCCTCAGCTGGCTCTTTAAATAGCTATGCTGTTCCTAACCCATGTATATAATAATCTCAGCCAGAGGTATGAATTAATACTGATGTCCTCAACTACAATCTATCTTTATTATGTATCATTCTAGGCTTCTCCCCTTACTTACCTGTAAACTTTTACTCAACTTTGGGCATGCATGAGCTTAATTAAATTATCTCTGCCTGCCTGTCATCATCATAATTTTTAATCTTTACACCCTTGGGAAACTATCTTATCTGCTACAGTAGAGTGCTTATGCTTAGTTTTATGCTTGACTTTGTGCTCAGGAGTTACTCTTGGGAGTGGGAACTCTATGGGATTTTAGGGATTGATCCATTCGAGGCAGTTGCTTGCAATACAAGTGCCCTACCCAATATGATTTCTCCAGAATCTCAAATCTAGTTTTTGGCACCACTCATTTACAGAGTTACTGTACCATTCACTAAATTTCCTGCTTTCCTTCAGAAGGACTGTTTTATACGGTATGATATAGCTATATATTTTTTTCACATATGTTATTCCATCTGAAAAATTTCAATGATCAATATGTGCTTCCTTAAAAACATTCGTATACTTTAAGGTACATTACTGATGCTATAAATTTCCATGTTTTTGACAGATTTATAATATTATGTATCTACAACATTGTACTGTATAGTTTTATCACCCTAAAAATTACATGCCTCAGCATTTTGGGAGGGCCCATGCTAGATTGCCTTACTCCTAACTTTGCACTCAGGGATCACTCCTGGTGTGTTAAATAAATCCACATGCCAACAAGGTGTGACTTGGAGAACCATATGAGGTGCCAGGAATTGAACCTGGATTGACCATGTGCAAGGTGAATGCCCTACCTATGGTACTATCACCAGTCAGTATTGCAATTTAACCCTCTTCTACGTTTGGCGACCTCTGACCTCTCACTATTTTATGTAGCTCTACCTTTTGCGAATGTATTTAATTTTTTTAGCTTGACACCTTTCACTAGCAACACACTTTTATGATTCATCTGTATTCTCTTGGCTTTATTATTTCTTCTGAGTACTGAATTGTGGTCCGTTATATGACTCTACCATTCTTTATCAATTAATTTGTTGAAAGACAACTAAATTATTGGCAATTTTGGATGATAATGAATAAAGTCACTTTAAACATTGGCATGCAGATATTTTGTAAATCTAGTTTCCAAATCAGGAGTTTAATATGAACAAGTATGATTCATGGGTAGTAAAGAGAAACTAGGGTTAGCTTTTTAAGAAATTCCAGGAATTAAAAAAACATTAACTCAACTTTTTGGAATCTTCTATACTGTGTCTATAGAGAAAGATAATTTCAAAACATTAATTACTTTATTTAAACACTGTGGTTGCAAACTTGTTCACGATTGAGTTTCAGTCATGCAATGTACACCACCCTTCACCAGTGCTCATTTCCTGCAACCAATATCCCCAGTTTCCCTCCCATTCTCCTTGTTGTTTGCCTTTGAGACAGACATTTTATTTCTTTTTTGCTCTCTTCCTTTTTTCCTTTTAGACACTATGATTTGCACTACTGTTAATGAAGGGGTATCATACATACTATTCCATCTCCTTTCAGCACCCCATTCTTGTCCAGAGTGATCAGTTTCAACTGTTGTAATAATGGCCCTTCTCTACCCTAACTGCATTGCTCCACTATTTGTGGCAAGCTTCCTACCAAGAACTAGTCTTCCTGACCCTCATCCCATTTGTCTCTAGACATCATCACCATGCTATTTTTCTCATATTAGACAGATGAGTGAAATTATTCTATGTCTGTCTCATTTCACTCAGCACAATATGCTCCTTATCCAGCCAAGGAGACTTGTATTTCTTTATTTTGTTATATTTTATATTTTTTCTTTTGTTTTCTTGTCTTGCTTCCAGTATTATGTGAACACAATTTTCAGAGAGGTCCTTGCACCTGATCTTAGAAAAGAAGTAAGATGTTGGCATTCCATTTTGAGGGTAAATGGTAAATGATCCATATTAAATTGAAAAAGTTCCTCCAGTTTATAAATTTCTTAGGGTTTTAAATAACAAATGAGTATGCTGTCAAATACATTTTTCTGTGTCAAAATGTACAATCAGATGAATTTTCTCCTTGAAAGTTAATACAGTAGGTTCTGCTAATTTATTTTTAAATTCCCCATGTCATGGTTCTTAGAATAAGTTCAATTTTGTCATAGAGCACAATTCTTTTTTATATATTGTTACATTAAGTTTTGATGATTTTTATATGTATGATCATGAGAAATTGCATTTTATCATTTTCCTTTCCTGTGGATATAGTGGAATACTATTTCTTCAGGAGTCCATCTGATTACATTGAATTCCATTTATTTATTTGTTTTGTTTCTACACTAGGCTGTACTTAGGGACTGCACCTGGCTCTGTACTCAGGGTTCAGTGGTGCCAGGGACTGAACCTGGGTGCATGCAAAGTAAGTACCTGTACATTCTAACCTGCTATGCTATCTTTCCAGCCCTATATGGAGATTATGACATAATGGCATATTTTTTATGTTACATTTATTTTCTTTTATTTATAAATTTATTTATATACATTTATTTATTTTGGTTCTTGGGTTATTCCTGGCTTCGCTCATGGATCACTCCCAATGGTGCTTGGTGGGCAATCTGTGTTGATGAGAATTAAACCACATATTGGTGCTTCACATTTCACTCTACTATTTTTTTGAACCCTCACATTGAATTTTAACTGATGAAAGTTAGAGAGAATCTATTAGTATTCACATAATGGCATATTTTATCTTAAAATTTATGTGGAATTCACTAGTAAACCCATCTGGAACTGCTGATTTCTTTTGGGGAAAGATATTAATCATAGATTCATTGGTTTCATAGATACTGATCTTGTCGGATGATTTCTCCAAGTGAATTTTGGTAGTTTGAATTTGACAAGTGATTGTTCTATGTCTTGCAAGTTTTTAATGTATGGTCATTCAATTATTTATGGTATTCTTTGTTACCATTTTACTGTCCACTGAATCAGTTGTGTTAACTTATTTTTCATCTTATAGTTTCTGCTTATCTGTAGGTAGAGCTTCTAGGGGGTGCTTCAAATCACAGTTCACAAAAGATTAAGCAACAATAAGAGATAAAACAACAATAATTATAAAATAGAAAGATTGTGAGAATATACTATGATAAGAGCTATGTACTGGTGATCTTTTACTCTGGAAATATGGCAGTTTTGGTTTTTTGTTTTGTTCTAACGTCACACCTACAGTTTTCTTTGCACTCAGAGATTATTTCTGTCAGTGCTGAAGGAGGACTATTTGGGGTGTCTGGGATTGAACCTAGGCTGGCTGCATGCAAGAATCTTACCTATTGTACTATTTCTGGTAACTGTAGATCTCATTTTTGGACAGTAACAGCCACAGGTAACTGAAATTGTGCTTTAATTTTATCTTTGGGGATTACTTTGACACATTTACTATTTAGAAGCGTGTTGGTGGATTTTCTATTACCCTTCTGTTATAGATTTTTTTTGGTTTGACTAAGAAGTAAGAATATATTTTGTATGATTTCTATTATTTTCCATTTCTGACATGTGTTGCAGCCCAGAACATGGTCTGTCTCTGTGAATCTTCTCTGTGAGCTTAAGAAGTTAAGTTCTGATGTTGTTCTAATCCTTTCAGATATAACTGATTTTCTGTTTTCTTGATCTGTCACTTACTAAAAGAGGTATCTGACATCTCCAACAATCACAGTAGGTTTGTTTTTCTCTCCTCACAGTTTTATCATTCTTGTCTCCTATAATTCAATATTCTGCTGTTAGGTGTATTCATATTAAAGACTGCTATCTTCTGCAACTATCTACACTTTATCATTCTGACTTTCATTTTTGTTTCTGAACAGTTTCCTGAGTTGGACTTCTGGTTTTCTCTGTAATGCAGTTATTCAAACTTCCTTTAAATTAGTACTGAAAATGGTAAATTTTGTTCATCTTAGACAATTATAATTACCACATGTAAAATATATTTATTGATAAAGCTTTTGTTTATAATAATGATATCTACCTGCACATGCATATACATGTATTATATTATGCATTTAGTTTAGATTTACAGGGGTCTCAAACTCAATTTACCTGGGGGCCGCAGGAGGCAAAGTTGGGGTGAGGCAGGGCTGCAATAAGGGATTTCACTTACCGAATATGCGCAATAAAAATTCGCATTAGTTGCTTGATGTGCTACTAAGAAATACGTATTGCAATCTGGGGACTTGAGGGACAAAGTAATTGTACATGGGTTCTGTTTTATTTTTCTTAATATTCTTTGGTTGAAAATTCATTGTTAAGATATCAGCAATGGGACTTATGTGAGTTCTGTTTATGGGTGATAATCTTTCCATTGTAACTTTATTTGTCCTCTTTCTTTG